>RPFO01000312.1:2818778-2925351 GCA_009746045.1 Mesostigma viride
ATCTGTCGATATGTCGGAAATGTCCGCGAAAGTATCCACGATTCCTCGCCACGTGCATGTCGCCAGCGCATTTGTTATCTCAACTACCGTCCATGTTTGTTAGCCGATGGTATTCATACAGTACTGATGTCAGAAAAATACTATTACAATTGTAAAATAGGGGGGTGCCCCCCCCCCCTCCCCCCCCTCTTCTAATAATGAACTAGCCTATGGTTTATTACCTAGACATTTCATATGTTTAGAAAATATATCTAAACATATATTTTACAAGCACTGGGAACTGTAATAAGATTCTAGAATCTGGAGACTGGGATTCCCCTGGGGATTCGAAGCTGCTTCCGACTTCCGACTACTGTACGAGTTCCGAGAGGTCATGGTGACCGCGGTCACCAAAATCCGGCGGCCATGTGTGACCGCGGGCTCCAAAATCCGGCGGTCAGCGGTCACACATGACCACGCGCGGCCCGTTAGCAAAAACACGTCTTGTCGCCTAGCTAGAATGTAAATAAAATATGTTAATTAAAAACCACCTGCCCCTTCTCAGGGATATGTGTTACATATCCTCCCCACGGAGGAATATGTAACCCGGGCCCTATATAGCTGACATCTTGCTCCGCCCGCCGCGTGCGGGCTGACTTAATTGCAGCGCAGCACGGTTATTGGGCTGTTTTACTACTTCGTTCCACGGTGTGGAGTGTCCCATGCCGGATAGTTGTAGTTCTGATTTTGTCATGGTATCTAGCTCTTGTTAGTGTTTCCAGGCTTTGGCCGGGTATGGGTGCCTTCACTCTGATGTAAGTAATAGGCTGTTTTCCTTCATATTCCGCGATGTGGATCGAGTGTCCCATTCCGCGGCTGTAGTTATTTTGTCGTGGTACCTCTTGTTAGCGTTGGCTTTGTTTGTTCATGTTTGATTGGGCGCTTTCACTCTGATGTAAGTTTTATAATTTTAAAAGTATATATATATAACTCCACCGCGGCTCTGAGCACTGGCACTGCAGACCGCGGTGGCCGACATCAACCTCCAGTTGACCCTGGCCAAGTGCGCGGTGAACTCGCCCCAAGGTGATTGCTCCGGCCGGCTTTCCGCCCCAGCTCTTGGGCCGGGACGTCGGAGCGCCTCCATGGGTTGGATGTCCTCGGCGTTCCGGTTGGCGACCCCGAGTTTGTCATCGATGCTCTGCGAGCCGCCCTCGAGGCACGCACTGTCAGAGGTACTGCGCGCCCTTGATTGCACGCCTTCATGATTCGCAGACCAAGGGTGTGCTTCTGTGGTTTTGCGCTCACCCTCGCGTCGTTCACGGGCTCCGTCCGGGGCGCTCTTCCGGCTCAGGTCCGGCTGGCCGCCGAGGGCCACGACGAACGAATCCAGATGGCCTTGGCGCAGCTGGTCCCGGGCCCCGACCACCCGCCACATGCTATTCGCATTGCCTCCCTGCCTGCACGGATGGGTGGCTGCATGTGGTCTGACTCGTGCCGCCCGGCTGGCCCCAGCAGCATTTTTGGGCTCCATGACGCTCAGTCGTGGGCAGAAAGCTGCCGGCTCCTGCCCCTTTTGGCCCAACGGCAGCGCCTGACCTCCTGGACCCCAGCAGCCCTTTGCCCTTCGTCACCGCCATCCAGGAGGCCTATGCTGAGATCCAGCAGGCCTGTTCTCCCGTCCGTGCCGCTCAGGCGGTACAGCGCCGCCTCCGCCTCGCGGCACTCCCTCGGTCGCCTCCGTTCAATCTCCCGCCGCATTCTGGCAATTCCCTGCTCGCGTCATCGATAAACACCAGAAAACCTACGCGGGTATTCTGCACACGGCTGATTGGATGGCTCTTTTCGCGGACCTCAACGCCCAGGGACGTGCGTGGCTGTTCTCGCTTTCATGATTGCGGAGTGCGGGCTCGGCGTACCTTCGTGCTCTTCCCATGGCCCCCGGCCCCATTCGCCTTAGTAGCTCCCATGGCCACTACTCGGTGGCGCTCCGGCACCAGCTGTTTGCCCCGCAGCCTCTTGTTCCGGCCGGGCGGCCTTGTGGTAGCTGTGGGCAGCCGCTGGATCCCACGGGGACTCACTACGTTGCCTGCATGCATGGGGGCCAACAGAATCAGAATTGGTATTTGTATTTGCACACTGTCCTCCTGACGGTGGTGCTCGCCATGGTTCGGTCGGTTTTCCCCCACGTACGCGAACATCCGGTCCTTAAGGATGCGGATGGCGCTGCCTTCTATTCCCCTAACCACCGGCCTGACATCGTGGTGCTGGACTTTGAGGGGGGTGGCCGGCATCTGCTTATTGACGTTTCGGTGGCGCGGCCCTTAATTGCTTGGCTCTTAGCCACGTGGCTGGGGCCTCCCTCACGGCAGGTTACACGGCGGACCGGGCGGAGCGGGCCAAGCTCCTGGCCTACGGCGACGTCGGGCACCATCGTGTGGTGCCCTTTGTCCTGGAGGAGTTTGGGGCCATGGGGCCCCTGACATCCGCCTTCTTCAAGGAGTGTTGCCGGCTCCGGGAGGACCGGCTGGACCTGGAGGGCCAGCGGGCCCCATGGATGGTCGGCGCGGACCTGGACGTCATATTGGCGTCAGCGCTTGTCGGTGGCGCTGACTCGGGCCATGGCTGACATCATGCTCCGCCGTACGCAGGCTGATTTTGCGGTGCAGCAGGGCTATTAGGTTCCTCCCGTAAGGCGTTTCCATTGGTCTTATCGTAGTATAGAGCTTTGACATGCATGGCTCTGTATATAGGTTTATAGCTGGGCGTTTGCTTTGGTTTGAGTGATAATTTCACTCTGCTGTAAGTAATAATATTTTTAATATATATATATATTATTTGCACAGCAACTCGTCAGCGAGCTTGTGAGCTCCTGGACTTGCTGCATGGCTGGAATGACCCTAGGCTGCTTGGCTAGCAACCTTTATCCTCACACCAGGCCTACGACCCTCAATAGGCTCGCCACTCGTCGTGATGACCAAGGTTCGTGTGTGAAGACGCTCATTGCCTCGTCGGCCTCGATTTCTATGCTACCTCGTTCCATCCTTGTTCCTCGGTAATGAGTGACTCTGCATGTGCACCGCTTCCTTGCCAGAGCCCCGTACTGTATCGTTGCCTTGCATCCTCGTTGCAGGCAACACACAGGAATCTCTTCCTATCCTAGCTGTGTCTACGTTAGCACAGGACCTGCCACAGTTCAGTGCATGGAGTTACATCCTTGCAGACCTTGTGGCTGGCTACTGGCTTCTACTAGCCACAGGACCGTTGCGTCCTCAGTACACTGTGTATCCGGCTGGTCACGTGATGGTGCAGGCTAAGCCTGTGCAGGCCCTGCCTGCCGCGTGTCCTGTCCAAGCTGTGCCCTGAGAGTACGTGCACCGCCACCGCCCGCCGGTCGGCAGTACTTCGGGACCTGATATCTTTCTAGTCCCTTGTCTGTTTGAGGCGGTTGGCACGGCGTTGTAAAGGTCTCCTCAACCTGCATCCAACTAGCACATTGGTGCCCCAGTTACTATGCTAAATTAACTCCTCACCATTTTTTGTTTCGGAGCTTGGACCAGACTGAGAACCTATCGATCAGCCACTGCATGCCCCCACAACAAGCCTAAAGACATCTAATCTCTCCCAGAGATCGACCAGATCGACCTGCCCTTTCTTTGGGAACTTGAGATGCCTCCCAAGACTATAGCTAGGCCTGCTCATTGGTTCAAAGGTTACCCTCTGACCCACATGACATGGCCAACCCTTTCTTTGGGAACCTGGTGCAGATTAAAGTTAGTAGGTCTTCACTTAGTCAGAGGAGTTTGGAGAGAGGAGTCCATGAACGTACTTTTGTGAGTTCCTGGTCTTCCAGTTATCACAGGCGCCCGTTCATATTCGGCGCCCGCCACGGAGCCTCCTCATTTCTCTTTTAAATCCTTCCAAAGACTGAGAGAGCCCTGACAAATGTTAGCCAAACTGCATGAGGAGCCCATGTCCTCATGCACTGAGGGATAAGCTCAGGATTCACACATGCCAGGCTGAGCCGGTCAGCTGGGGAATCAAAACCCACCCAATATCCTCCAGGTTTGGATCAGATCCTGGAACTGAGCATTACAAACAACATTACATGGCAATAACATGATCATGTTTTATTAGATAAAGAATTATAACCCAGAGTGAGGCCCCCTGGCAACCACGTCCAACATGGTCACACAACCAGGGATTCATTAGAATGCAACAGGTTGGTTACAGAGAATAAATACAAGTGTGTATTTCTTCAGGGTTCTCCTTCTTTTCGGGTTTTTCCTTATGCTGCATGCCAATCTCACCTCCGTAATTTATCATTCTCAATGAATATATAAAAGTGTACCGCAACCTGTAAGAGCCATCACTTAATTCAGGTTGCAGGGCTGCCCTTTCAGGGTCCATTCCATGAAGACCCAAGGCCAGCTACAAGGCCCTTATTATTAACACGACCCTTCTGCAACCCCATGACAGGGCCATGCAGGCAAGATTCTCAGCCAGGGGAGTGACTCCACCCTAGGACCCCTGACAGTCAATCAGAGCGTGTCTGAACTCTGGAAGACCTGCTGTCAGCTAACACTTGGCTGCATGCCCAGCCCACTGGGATGCCTCCCACCTAGAGCAAGGCTGTTTAATTGGTCTCCTATGGCCCACCCCCCTTGGAAGCCATGAGCCCACGGAGCAGAGGGTACTGCAGCTCAGCCTTCTCCTCCAGCTTGGTGAGAGCATCTGCAGGGTCATCCACGCCAGCCACATGTTCAATGTACATAAGCTAAGTGCAGGACATTTCCTTGAGCAACAAGGAATCAAGGTCCCTGCTCCTGGCCAGCTGCCTGTGCACAAACTGCACTATATGCCCATGCTGTCACTGCCGTTCTTGAGCACCATGGTGTGTGCAGCTGCAAACGACAGGAAGCCACTTGACATAGCTTCTAAAATAGCTCCCTCAAGTAAATGCAGAATGAAACCCTTCACAGATTGCCCTGCACTCAGCAATGTCACCGCCGGGTGTTACCCTGTTCTGCAATTAGTGTGCAGATCCGCCCTCTGCCTCTCCTCCGTCGTATGTCAGTCCCAGTAATAATTGCCATCGCCCTCGTTAATACGTTGGGCAGAGCGCTTAATGGAGCCCTCCGGCTTGTCGGTCCACTCTACATAAGTGAAGCTAGGTCCTCAGGCGTCTTCTCGACCCCGGTGACTATATCTGAGTCGACCTCTGGATCGCCCCACCCCGACGTTTTCTCTGGTCTGGGCGTGTCGAGCCGGGAGTATATGTACCCCGAAAGGCTGTGTGGTGATATAAAATCTGTCTGCGTACCCTCTCGACTCTTGCAAAAGGACCGAGCAACAAGATTCTCAATTGTTTGGGCAAATACCTCCACGGGCCGTGCTCCACGGGTTGACCACCTCGCGAGCGCGCGCGTTCCGGATTATGTTGGACTCCGGTACCCCCAGCACAGCTGCATGTCGCCACCCAGTGGTTGAACAGCCTTGTGCTACCTAGCGCTGTCGCCACGATCTGGCTTAGTGCTTGGCCTGGCCAGGTCAAGCGCCACGGTTGTGATATGCCCGCCCTGATAGGCAACCTCCACGCCTTTGGCAGTCCGGCTGCGAGTGCGTCACCTGGCCGCACCAGCTCCTCCACCGCCACCCGCCAGGCCTCGCCCGGGGACACGACGACGCAAGCCTGTTGAACAATGGAGTCCGCCGCCGCTGGCCTGTTGCCTCCTCCCGACACTGCTACCCACCCCTCTTCGGCAAAGCCCCTTGCAATATAGGCGGCTTGCACGAACGTACGTAGGAGCGTTCGCTTGGTTACGGTAGGGATAGAAAGCTTGCGAATCACGCTGCTCACCCGTCTCACCCGCGCCGTTGCATGCCGCTGGAAGATGAGCCAGACATGAAATCTTGCAAGGAAGGCAATATAGTACGATTTGCACAGCAACTCGTCAGCGAGCTTGTGAGCTCCTGGTCGATAATAATCTTGCTGGCTGGAATGACCCTAGCTAATGTGGGAAACATAGGGCAAATCAGCGTACAAATCCTCATTACTAATGTGCAAACCAAGGGGGATGTTAAGGGCCTGGCGCAGCATCTTGGTGACGGCGCCGTCGAGTCGTTGCTCCAGCTCCGGCGTCTGTGTCCACGTCTCCGCGCCGTAGGTCAGGATCGTCAGAATGACGACCTTGAAGAGGTCACGCTTGACGATCCGGGGTAGGGCGGGGTTGCTCCACCAGCGGCGGTGGTCATGGAGGTGCGCCCACGCCATGAAATAATAATAATAATAATAAATTTCATTAACATGACTCCGTTGGGAAATCATGTAGCACATATTCCTTGCTGGATGGGGGGGGGGGGGGGCGGAGCCGCGGAATCGAACTATATAAGCTAACTCTATATCTATCTAGTCTAGAAAATCCTAACTACGCTAGCTCTCAGCAAAGCGCCCCTTCCGCTTGGGGGGAGAGGGCTTGCCCATGATGCGCATGGCACGCAAGTACTTACTTGTTCAGCTTACATATTAGCAAATAATGAGGATTTGAGCGCCGATAGAGGCCCTTTGTTCCTCACATCCTTCCTAGGCACTAGCTGACGCAGTCACGTGTCTATTAATTAATTAATCCTTCCTAGGCACTGGCGCCTGGGCCTGGCTGGGCTGGCACCTACTCCACACAGATCGAATGGGTTGCACCACTCATTGAATCCACAAGGCCGACCCAACACAACACCTTGAAATGGCCTTTTTTTTACATAAATTATGGCCCATGGCAAGTTTATTGTCAGATTGACCTAGGATTGGATCCCACCACTCCCCGGGATGTGTCTGGCTAGTGGTGGATTAGTTGAGTCAAAATGTTAAGTTTACATGGTACTCCCTGCTTAAGTTAACTCCAGATCCAAGGCCAAAACTGGCCACCTAAACCACTTGCACTTGCATAGAAACAATAGCCGATCTCAGATTATGCTGTAACTTTGCAGTGGTGATGAATAATAGTAATTGTTCTGACCTTGTACAAAGTTCTACGCCATTTGGAGCCCTAGTTGGTGACGAATGCTAGCAAAATTTTGCTAGCATTTGTCATTAATGGCCATTTTAAATCAATATTTAACCCAAATTGTCTATTTGTCCAGAGGCCTCAATTGAGGCCTTTTGGCTCAATTGAGGCCTTTTTTACCAAGATCTCACAAAGTACGGTATTTTGGCGGGAAGGACCGGTCCTATGGGTCGTCCGGCCCCAGTGGCGCGAATCTGGTACATGTGCTGAGCGTCCTGACCCGTTGGGGTCGACAGGGGTCGACGGTTACTGAAAAATACGTGAGGTGGAAAAGTACCTATTTTGGCCACTTTCGTGCAACGGGACGAGGAATTTTCACGAATGCACGACCATGGCGGCCTCGAGTAAAATGGACCGTATGGCCACGTTCGTGCATCATTTCGAGCAGTATGGAGCGCGTTGGGCAGATACACATCAGTCCGGCGCCGCGCCTTGCACACCCCGGTAATTCCCCCGCGAAAGTTGACGAAATTCGGTGCGCGCGTGCAATGTTGACTGAAATTCGGTGTGCACGGCTATGGTGACGCGAAAATTTATTGCGAGCTGATTACGCAACCATTTTGGACGTTATTTCGCTTGTTCGGACGTTGATTACATAAGGAAAAGTATCGTACATTAAAAAACCTGAAAAACAGTTTCTTTTTTTTCTGCAGCGAGGGCACGTGGGCAGCAGGCGGGCGTTTTGCACACCAACCGGCCCGACCCGTGTGTGTGCAAGGTAAAACACAGACAGGAAAAACATGCTCTCGGCTGTCATGAACACATTCTACCAGTTCCTAACATCATTTCAAAGAAACCCAGCGATGGATTTCCCTTAATTTTGCGTTTCCGATTTTTACGCCCCTTCCGCGAAAAAGTGAGAATTATAGGAGCGCTGACAGGGGCAACACTGCATGTCGTGCTTTTAATCGCTTTTACGTCTTTTCTTGCAGCTATATGACTTCCCTTGGGCGCAGCAACATCGCCCGGTGTTTATCCTGCGGGCGGGGCTTGCTGGCCCCGTCCGGAGTGTGCTCGGGGTGCGGGAAAAACCACAGCTACTGGTTTATAACGTCGACAACCCCCCATTTTCTGGTCATTAACCGGCGTATTCTTGTGGTTTAAGCTTCCGGCGACGGGCGAAAAGAGCTCTTACCATGACGGCATGCTCTGGGGAGGCGTTCCGAGAAGGACTGGGGCGGGCAGGCAAATTTACACGCGACAGTGCCCGCACGTCGCCTGCGCACCCCGGCGTACAAGGCAAAGCGCAGTGTTTCCCTCCTGGACGGCCCATCGCTGCCTTTGCCGGGCGGCATGTTGGGGAGGCGGCTCCTTCTTCCTTTCTTACCGCCCGTTTCATAGTTCATACCCCGTGAGTTTCCCAACGGAGGCGTGTTAATGATGAGCGGCTGCATGCATGAATGAACGGGTGTATGAATGAGGGGGGGAGGGAGGGAGGGAGGGAGGGAGGGAGGGAGGGAGGGAGGGAGGGAGGGAGGGAGGGAGGGAGGGAGGGAGGGAGGGAGGGAGGGAGGGAGGGAGGGAGGGAGGGAGGGAGGGAGGGAGGGAGGGAGGGAGGGAGGAGGGAGGGAGGGAGGGAGGGAGGGAGGGAGGGAGGGAGGGAGGGAGGAGGAGGGAGGGAGGGAGGGAGGGAGGAGGGAGGGAGGGAGGGAGGGAGGAGGGAGGGAGGGAGGGAGGGAGGGAGGGAGGGAGGGAGGGAGGGAGGGAGGGAGGGAGGGAGGGAGGAGGGAGGGAGGGAGGGAGGGAGGGAGGAGGGAGGGAGGGAGGGAGGGAGGGAGGGAGGGAGGGAGGAGGGAGGGAGGGAGGAGGGAGGGAGGGAGGGAGGAGGGAGGGAGGAGGGAGGGAGGGAGGGAGGAGGAGGGAGGGAGGGAGGGGGAGGGAGGGAGGGAGGAGGGAGGGAGGGAGGGAGGGAGGGAGGGAGGGAGGGAGGGAGGGAGGGAGGGAGGGAGGGAGGGAGGGAGGGAGGGAGGGAGGGAGGGAGGGAGGGAGGGAGGGAGGGAGGGAGGGAGGGAGGGAGGAGGAGGGAGGGAGGGAGGGAGGGAGGGAGGGAGGGAGGGAGGAGGGAGGGAGGGAGGGAGGGAGGAGGGAGGGAGGGAGGGAGGGAGGGAGGGAGGGAGGGAGGGAGGAGGGGGAGGAGGGAGGGAGGGAGGGAGGGAGGGAGGGAGGGAGGGAGGGAGGGAGGAGGGAGGAGGGAGGGAGGGAGGAGGAGGGAGGGAGGGAGGGAGGGAGGGAGGGAGGAGGGAGGGAGGAGGGAGGGAGGGAGGGAGGGAGGGAGGGAGGGAGGGAGGGAGGGAGGGTATGACTGCGTGCGTGCGTGCGTGCGTGCGTGCGTGCGTGCGTGCGTGCGTGCGTGCGTGCGTGCGTGCGTGCGTGCGTGCGTGCGTGCGTGCGTGCGTGCGTGCGTGCGTGCGTGCGTGCGTGCGTGCGTGCGTGCGTGCGTGCGTGCGTGCGTGTGTGCGTGCTTACGTGTATGCATGGGTGGGTGGATACATGTGTACGTGTGTGTGTGGGTGGGTGGGTAAGGGATCGACGTGTGTGTGTGTGTGTGTGTATGTGTGTGTGTGTGCTTCTCTGCTTAGGCGTTGGAGCACACACATGCACTGGAGGAAGGGGGTGATGAAAACCCAGACCAACTGTCGCACCCACGGTCCCCTCCACCTTCACCAAGCGTAAGGCCAAGCGTGCCATGGGGGTAGGGTAGCTGACGCAAGTCACCAACGTCAGGGTGCTCACCAGGCTGGTGGATGAGAAGATGGGGGGCAGGCCCCTGTCAGATGCAGAGAAGAAGAAAAGGAAAAGGATGCAGGGCCGTGAGAACGTGCCCCCGGGTGTGGCATTAGCCACTATATAGCTAGCTAGCTGGCTAGAGCTGTGTTATTAATGCATTGTACTATAGGCATGTGCCCCCAAGTATGCCTTCCTGCATTGTAAATATGATGCATAATGTAATGATGTGTTGTTTGGAACCTTCTGTACACCAAGGTGGAATGATTGCCATGAAACCCTTGGAAGAACAATAGAAAGCTGCTTTTTCTGTGGTATTTATGCTAGCATCTGTCACCAATTTGTTATCCAACCAGCCTGAAGCTTTGTGGGCAGGCTGCATGGGATGTGTTTCGAACATGTGCCAAGTTCCAGGTCCAACTGAGTTCATTTGATGTCATTATATATGCAAATGTGTGATGAAACCCTTGAAAAACCATGAAAAACTGCATTTTTGTGGTATTTATGCTAGCATTTGTCACCAGTTTGTCATCCAACCAGCCTGGAGCTTTGTGGGCAGGCTGCATGGGATGTGTTTCGAACATGTGCCAAGTCCCAGGTCCAACTGAGTTCATTTGATGTCATTATGTATGCAAATGTGTGATGAAACCCTTGGAAAACCCTGAAAAACTGCATTTTTGTGGTGTTTATGCTAGCATCTGTCACCAATTTGTCATCCAACCAGCCTGAAACTTTGTGGGCATGCTGCATGGGATGTGTTTAGAACATATGCAAAGTTCCACGCCCAACTGAGTTCATTTGGTGTCATTATATATGCATATGTGTGATGAAACCCTTGGAAAACCCTGAAAAACCCTGAAAAACTGCATTTTGGGGGTATTTATGCTAGCATCTGTCACCATTTTGTGATCCAACCAGCCTGAAACTTTGTGGGCATGCTGCATGGGATGTGTTTATAACATGTGCAAAGTTCCAGGCCCAACTGAGTTCATTTGATGTCATTATATACGCATACATGCCAGAAAGTGCTGAAAATTCGGTATTTTTATGCTAGCAAATGTCACCATGTTACCATGCTGCCGACTCCCAAAAAATTATTTGACCACATGCCACCATAAGATATCTGATTAGGCACCTTGGTGCCAAATTTGAGGCCAAACTAATCATTAGCCTATCCTAGAATAATTTTCAGGGTGGAAAAATGGCTTTTTGGAATGATGTGTAAATTATCCTTGAAGCTAGCCCGACCGCTAAATGTGTCAAAAGCCGATTTATAAATTCGTGGGGTCGTTATTTGTGTGCTGAATGCCAGGTTAGTGAAGTTCAGATGGGGCGTAGATGGCGTTGATAGTGCGCCTGCCAGCAGGACGATGCTTCGATATGGTGGGAAGGAGACTAGCGGAACGGCGGGGGGGGATGTTGGGGCAGCCGTGACTGAAGGGGCGCTGGTTATATTCGAGCCTTTTGTCGTGAATCCATAGGTAGAGGAAGGGGTGTTTTTAGCTAGGAAAAACTGGGTTGCGGACAATAAACGCGCGCGCGCCCCCAGATATGGGAGCGCAAGTATGCGAACAGCGCTGGTGAGGCCGCTGCAGCCGCTTTCATACGTCAATGGACGACGCATGGAGCGTCTGTCCGGCCAGATTAGCGGGCTGCATCGCTTCCGGACAACTTGAAAACGCCGAGCTTGAACAGCTTTTCTGATGCAGCCACGTTCAGCGCCAACGCATATGCGTGCTTAGTGATCCCGGGTGTGAGGGGTGTGAAAGGTAAGTGCGTCCTGGTGGTAGAAAGGGAATGGCATCGATTTGCTTGTGATATCGCCAGTTTTTAGCTGCCTATCGGCGCCTAATGCCGAGGTGACGTAAGGCAGGCTATCTTACTTCGTGCAGTGCTCTGCGGCTGGCCCCCACTGTGTAGACGTGTTTGCTTTCCATAAGAAGCATGGCAGGTCCTGCCATGCTGGCCATGTCTCAGGCAACCCTTGCAAAGCTTAAAATCAAGCTAGAGGTCTAGAAGACAGTGCAAATGGTGTCCAGTTATGCTTGTATATCTTGCCATGTGCTGTTCATCTGCTGCCGCGGCAGCAAACCCCTGTCAGAATATACCGTAACAACGTAGATATTGGGGCTATGTGAGTGAAGCTAAGCGCTTGGAAGGTCACACCTATCATTATAATGCATGATGATCCTTGTGCGTGTTTGTAATAGAGGCTTTGGATTCCTCATGGTTACGTGCAATACCCATGGCAGGCTGTTGCTGCCTGCAGTGCTGCGCGACAGCCCCGGCCGTGCAATTGTGTATGAGGCGTCCCTTGGGGGAGCATGCCATGTCATGCCATGCTTACCGTGTTGTGGGGAAACCTCGAAAGGTCCAAAAGACACCTAAGAGGCAGAGGGAACTGAGTACTACCGCCTTTTTTCTGCTTGCATCTATGGTCATGCTGTGTTTATGGTGCCACCGCAGCGACACCCTGTTTTGTCAAATCATAATTAAATAGGTATTGGGGCTATATGACTGATGTTAAGTGCTGGCAACCCCAAAACAATCATAATAATGCATGGCCTATGCTCATATTTGGAAAAAAGTTGTTTGGCTGCATGCAACACCCAATATAAAAAAGGCCTCAATTGAGGCCTTTTCCTGGACATTGGGACAAAATCATGTCAGAATGCCACCAAAACTTATCGCCATCATGCCAGCACCTGACGCATGGTCTCAACAAGTCATGAGCAAAAATTCAGATCATGCAGAGCCCAAAATGGTGACATTTGCCAGCAATTGTCGCCATTTTTTGCTTTTTTACTCGCAATTTTAACAACATTAACCACCAAAACGCTCTCCAAGTTGGGGCACATCATTTAAATCTTTGCAGGCAACTCAAGAATGACTATTACAAACAGTGTGCAAAAACTTGGTGCATGTGAATGCCTAAGTGGTTACCATTGCTAGCAGAATCCATCATGTAAGGTAGGCATTGCCAGTATGCCAAAAAGCTGTGATGGGCAGTGCATGTCCATATGTATACCCCATGACACCGTGCCTCTAAACTACTTGGCACATTGCAAAATGGGAAGGAAAGGTGAACAATACATTGCCCCAAACTCACATGTCCTCAATTGAGGACAAAATCCTCCCAATAAGGACAGCACCTTCAGCAGCGTATTGGCGCGAAACCTTGGTCCCAACGGTCATCTGACCCTTTTCCCGCGAAAATGGACTCGGTACCCGGCGCGGCGCGGTACTGGGGTCGACAGGACCCGTCCGTACCTGTAAATTATGTGGTGGAGAAAAGTACCTATTTTGGTGGGAACGTTGCAATGCGTGCGTGTGTTCCCGCAAATTGCGGC
This sequence comes from Mesostigma viride, assembly GCA_009746045.1. Lineage (NCBI taxonomy): Eukaryota > Viridiplantae > Streptophyta > Mesostigmatophyceae > Mesostigmatales > Mesostigmataceae > Mesostigma > Mesostigma viride. The sequence continues at coordinate 2,831,893 of RPFO01000312.1, forward strand.
TATGGGGTCGAGCCAGGTCCGAGGCTTGCCTGAACTATACAGGCGATCGTTTTGCCCCGGACCAAGACAGAATTATAGATCGACATCTAGAGCTTCCCCCCAAGCTGTTTTTTGGGGGCAGTCGCTTTTGATTCTCTAAAAAATTCTTTGATGAACGGAATTTGTCTAGTTTGCAGAAAAACGGGAGGCGACGTAGATTGCATGACCAGCCGGTATACTGCTCTGTGGTGCGCGCTTTTTTCTTGACATTAGCAACGGATACCGTGAGGGTGGGTATTGTTACGCTTTCGTGTTCAAGGGCGAGTTCTGGGTACAAGTATTTTGGGCGGTTGGAAGCGTTAAGTATACCCAGTTTTTAGGTCGTCAGATCGTCGTTGCGCCTGGCGACGATGGCGGTGGGCGCGAGCCATAGATTTCATTTGCCGCAAGGCTGGGTGCCGCCCGCGCGTCCCCATGCTTTCTTTTATAATTTTCGAGCCTTTCCGCGCATCTGGCCGGCTGGGAGCACGTCGAGAAGCCGTCTCCGGACATCACCCGCATCCGTTGCTTCATATAAATTGCGACAACACATGTCGTAGGTTGTTATTCGATTACATTGTATGATTTCGATTGTGTATTATGCCCAGCCCCTTCATTTTCATGCCGCTGTTGAATGGGGAGAGGCGAGTGTTAGCTGGCCACCGTTTTTTCCTTCCGTTCCGTCAATGCAAAGGTAATCGTTATCTGCATGGCCAACGCTGGCGTTAAAAGCAATGCCTTGCTTGCTATGGTAAGCGTAGTGTAGATAGTTTCTTGTTGCTGCCTTGTTGCTGAAAGTTTTTCCCAGGCTTTCTGGGATCTTGCCTATATGGTTTCTGACATATAACCCTTTTTCTAGAGGGAGCTAGGTAGAGGAGTTGACCTTGTCATGTTGGCATTCTGCTGCTGCGATAGCCTCTTCGTCTTTGCAATACCTATAATGAGCCCTTTATATTGCATGCATGGCTCTAGTAAGGGTGCTAAAGCACCATGGTGTCACCTAAGCGTCCTACGAAGACCTAGGACCTTACTTGGCCACTGAAAACCTGTCCTTACCCTAGTTTGGCTTAGCTTGCTTTCCTTGTGCTCTGCCAAGTGCGATTGCTCGTATCGGGTTCCTGGCCGTCTGTCATAGCTTTCCGTGGGGTGGCCAAGCATGGGCAGCCCCGGGGTGGCTGCCACATGTTAGGGAGGTGTCCTATGGGTTTGGTGACCGCTTGTGGTCCTTGGAAGCATGATCTTTATGTCTCATTCTCTCGTGCATTCTAGTGGAGGGTTTTCCTTGGTTGCCGATGCAGGACCCCCTGCACGTAACAATTCATAATTAAATAGGAAATGCGCACATATGGATGATGTTAAGCATTGGAACTCTCAAACACATCATAAATGATCATGGTTCAAAGCCCCATATTTATTTTTTTTTGTGTGTGAGAGTTATTAACAGTATTGCACTGTCCTCAATTGAGGACAAAACTGTTGGGTGTCAGCCAACATGCCACATCACTAACACAGCCATTTGAATGCTACCAACACGCACCATGCATGATATACACTATACGTGTAATACATGTCGAGAATATGCCGAGCGAGCATATCAAGGTGCAGTGACCCCAACGCTGGCACATGTCACCTGGCATCCACGTATGCTCACACGATATGGCATTGGCATATCCCATGTCTCCATCTCTTGCACTTTGTGCGCACCAAGCCACCCATGCCGTCGCCCACCCATGCAGCCACCTGGCCACCCACCCACACAACTGCTCACACACTCGCGCGCCCGTGCACCCAGACAGCCACCTGTCCTCCCACCCAGTGACCCACCCACCCAGCCAGCCGCGCACGTGCTTACCCAACTTATATAACCATGCGTGCACCTAGGCAGGCACCAACCACCTACCAACCCACTTGGACATCCGCCCACCCACCAAGGCACCTGCGCAACCCACACACCAACTAGGTAATAAGGAGGCATTCCCCCATCCAATGAGCCAACCACCCAACCACCCAACCACCTAAACACCCAGCCAGCTGGCCCCATATGCACCCGTCCGGCCACCCACCCACACACCTACCCACTCAACCACTCACTGCCCCCACACCCTTATACCCACTGACCCACCCACTGACCCACCGACACATGCATATATTTTCTCAGCCAGCACCCCGGCACCTACCTCACCCCCAACCTGCACAGCCCTTCACCCGCGATAGGTGAGTCGGTCCCAACCACAAACCCATCCACGCATCCATATCTGTGCGCCCACCCGTCCATCTACCCGTCCCTTCGCCCACCCACCCACATCTAGTCATCTACACATCCACTAACCACCAACCACCAATGGCCCACCCACCAACCCACCCACCCACCCACAGACATCCCTAACCAACCAACCACCAACCCACCACCCTCAAAACCGTGCAGTTGTTTCACTCATGCATCCAACAAAACACCCACTTCAAAGTCCCCAAAGCCCATCATCACCCAGCCACCTGGCCATCTGCCAATTACCGACCGCCCTTGCACTCATCCACCCACCATGACCAGCCAGCCACCCACCCACCCTCTCCAACTGCCTGTGTTCCCACTTACGCAGCAAGCCATTTACCAAGGCATCAACCTATCAGCCGGCCACCTGCCATTGAACCCACCCACGCCTAGGCATCCCTTGAAGCATCTATAGCCCAAGCCCCCCACCCAAGGCTCTCTGGGCAATCAAACAACCAAACAACCAATCACCCAGCTACACAACCAACTAACCACCTAACCATTCAACAACACAATCACCGAACCTCCTCACTACCCAACACCCAAACCAGCCAGGCATGTGCCCGCCTCGCATGCCCTCACCATTGCAACACCCCATACACGCCCCGCTCACCTAGCCAGCCACACACCCAGCCAGTCTACTGCTCAACTCACGCATGAAGGCAATATCAGCCATGCATGGCCTCATGCACGTTGCATCACTTGCATTGCCTGGGTAATTTGCATGAGACAGCTTCCATCTCATTGTCAGCAACTGAAAAGGCTCTTTCTTCACAGTAATGAATAAGCAACAACGTTGGAAACGTGCTCCCATTCCTCTTTAAAACAGTCTTGAAATCAGAAAGACAAGGGCAAATATCTGGACAAGGTGGCAATAACCACTGCACCATGCTCTTGAGAAAGTCTTAACAATCCAGCTTTCTACCCTTTCAGAAGCTGCCTTGCGTTAGCAACGATTCTGGGCCCTCTGGCTCGCTCACCTTGCTTCATCTGCGCTTCTTTATGGCTGCCGGGATACCCTAAGCACACCTGGAATTGTACTACATTTTTCAAATTGTACTTCAGTTTTGAAAGTTGCATTTTCATGCATTTAAAGTTTCAACTAAAGTCTTTGAGGAAAAAAAAGTTCGTCGGCGGCCGTGGCACCGTTGCACCGTTGCACCGTTGCACCGTTGCACCGTTGCACCTCAAATTGCATATATGCACACACCTTTGCACATGCAACTGTTATCCATGGGATTTATGTAGGTGGATGGGTCATGCAAGGGTTACCTAGATGCTCATGACACCGTGCCACCGTGGCGCCGTTGCACCGTTGCACCGTTGCACCGTTGCACCTCAAATTGTGCACATATAAACACACACCTTTGCACATAATGGTTATCCATTGGGATTTATCAAGGGTAATGGGTCATGCAAGGGTTACCTAGACATGCTCATGACACCGTTGCATCGTGGCATCGTGCCATCGTTGCACCGTTGCACCGTTGCACCGTTGCACCTCAAATTGCATATATGCACACACCTTTGCACATGCAACTGTTATCCATGGGATTTATGTAGGTGGATGGGTCATGCAAGGGTTACCTAGATGCTCATGACACCGTGCCACCGTGGCGCCGTTGCACCGTTGCACCGTTGCACCGTTGCACCTCAAATTGCATATAAACACACACCTTTGCACATAATGGTTATCCATTGGGATTTATCAAGGGTAATGGGTCATGCAAGGGTTACCTAGACATGCTCATGACACCGTTGCATCGTGGCATCGTGCCACCGTGCCACCGTGCCACCGTGCCACCGTGGCACCGTGCCACCGTTGCACCGCTGCACCGTTGCACCTCAAATTGCATATAAACACACACCTTTCCGTTTTTCCGCGTTTTCCGCGGCCCGGCACTGAACGCAAATGGTTTTCACCTTTGCGGAGTGCCTGATCAGAACACACCTTTGCACATGCAATTGTTATCCATGGAGCCACCATGCCACCGTGCCACCGTGCCACCTCCACAACGGTATGAAAGTACGTGCCAAAAAATGCCCTTATAAGCCCTACATGGAGCAAATTGAGTCCAAACATGCTAGATATTGGTAGGCAGCATGTCCAGGACACCAGTAGAAGGAATTTGACTTTCCAGAATTTTCCGACATCGGTTGGTCTATTTTTGGCATGTCTATTTTTAGCAACTTTCCAGATTTTAATATAAACAAATACCACTTAGTATGCAAATAAAGAGCTCCTGGCCTGGCTATTTGCAGGTAGGCTAATGCTCATGTCTACCAACTGTGCACCAGGTCCCATGGTCATCTGACCTCATTTGGTGACAAACTGCCACCAAATGCTAGCAAAAACGCACTGTTTCACCACATCTCATTGCAGTTTCCATAGAAGGTGTGTTCAGTCGAGGCTGGAAATTTGCAATCACATTGCACATCATAAATGTAGACATGGCACAAAAAATCAGGTCCATCGTACTGTATTTGGTAACAAAATGCCACCAAATGCTAGCAAAAATGTGCGTTTTTCGCGTTTTTTAGACACATTTCATGACAGTTTTCATACAAGATGTGCTCAGTTGGGGCTGGAAACTTGCAAGCATATTAAATATCATCATTGTAGACATTGCACAAAAATTCAGGTCCGTTGTACTTCATTCATTGACAGCTCGCTACCAAATGTGAGAAAAAATGTGCGATTTTTGCATTTCCGCCACATTTCTTGCAGTTTCCCATGCCAGGTGTGCTCAGTTGAGGCTGAAAACAAGCGCGCATGTTAATCATCATCATTTCAGACATTGCACAAAACTTAATTCAGGTCCATCAAGTGTCATTGGGTTCACTGGTCCATGCAACACCTGCCAGTTTCCAGCTAATCACTCAACCTTGGATGCAAAGTTCTTTTGTAACGGTATGGCCAACTCCCACCAACTGTGTTGCTAACTGTTCAGACCTTGCACAGATAATATAACACAACTTTTGTGACACATAGACAAAGATATATGAATATGAACAGTGGCTAGACATGGCTGTATATATGTGCATGTGGCCATGCTCAGGCAATTTTCAAGTAGGGGCTTGTTAGACATAAGAACTGCCAGCTGTCACGTTCGCTAGCATGATCAGTTCAAACCCACAGCATGCACGGTAGTCGCAAACTCAGCTTGGCAATGTAATAATCTAATCATGCCAGGCATCTTGGCGGTCGGCATGGCTGCGATGTGTTTTGTGCGCCTTGATTCGGTAGCAGCACATCCCTTGGCAACCGGCCCGCCTGACTAAGGTTGCCACACATGGTCCTCTGCATCACCATGGATGTCCCCATGTCCCTGTCTCTGTTATAGGGGTTCACGTTGCTGGCGATGCAGCTTCCAAGTTGGACTAGATCTCCTCAGCCAGCGCTGTGGTGCATAGCCAGACAGCTCATACACTGCTCAGTTGCTACCTCGAGGTTGCCGGCTTGAAATGTGCCACCAAAGGACTGCACTTGGCCGCCATCATACCTAGCATGAAGAAGCCACTGCACAACCCCGGTGAGCCGCTTGGCCACCATACCGCAGTTGTCTTCAACAGATAGTGCAAGGCCAATGGCCTCTTCACAGGCACGTGCCTTGTGCTCATGCTCTTGCTCTGGCCCTTGTCAGCATGAGATGCACGCCCTTGCATGCTTCACCATGTTTCTCCAAGCCATCCGTGACTACTTGCTTCAGAAATGTCATTCAACTCCTGCTCGTCCTCAGCCACCAGACTGCCAAACTAGCTGGTGCCCCATCCCTCACTTTGGCGAGGACTGCGATTCTGGCTAGCAGCTTAGCGATCGTGCGTGGTTGTGCCCGAGTTTCTGGGTGAGTGGCAGTGGCATTGGAGCAAGAGTTGTTGAGCATGTGCGTGTGTCTATCCTCTTGACAAACAACCCCTCGCACCCCTGACATTGAGGAGTTTGGCCATGTGCCAGGTTGCCAGAATTCCGCAAACATGCATCATAGGGAAATAAAGGATGGCTGGTTGAGCACACGACATGAGTAAACAAAACACACAGCGCTGGTGCTTTCCGATATCCCCTACATGTGAAGACCAAATGGTGGTGGCACGGAGTATAAAATTAATGGTGGTGGCACGCCGCCATTGTTGTTGTTGTTGTTGTGTCCCACGCCGCACACCGGTGGAGTACAATTTGGTGGTGGCACGGTGTGCCGGTGCAACGGTGCAACGGTGCAACGGTGCAACGGTGCAACGGCCAGTGATTGGCCCGTTGCTGATTTGCTGACATGCAGCCTAATAAAAATTGGCCGCAAATTCGTCCGGTCGCACGTGGGCACAAGATTTGCGGCCAATTTTTACTAGGCTGCATATCAGAAAATCAGCAACGGGCCAATCACTGGCCGTTGCACCGTTGCACCGTTGCACCGTTGCACCGTTGCACCGGCACACCGTGCCACCACCAAATTGTACTCCACCGGTGTGCGGCGTGGGACACAACAACAACAACAACAATGGCGGCGTGCCACCACCATTAATTTTGTACTCCGTGCCACCACCATTTGGTCTTTACAGGGTCAGCTCACTTCCTTAGTGATTTCGGCACCTCAATTAGTGACAATTTTCGGTTCATTAGTACGGTTTACCCGAGAAATCTGGTCGGATACTGATTAGTGACAATTCGTACCCGACCAAATCCGATCCGAAAGCACTAACGACGCGAGTAATTAGTACATGCAACTCACTTCATTAGTATGATGGCGAGGTCGTCAGCTCGTGGAGCTATGGAGACGGCATTTCCCATTCTTGCTGCGAAAACAATCGTTTCAGAAAGAAATCTGTGAAAAATCTCGTGCTTATGTGTATAATTGCTACATTTCTCAGTCTGCATCGCTCCACGCTGAGGTTGGAGTCATGCATATAGCGACCGATTGCGATGATCAAAGAATGAAAAACTGGGCTATCCGGAATCGTGTGAATCGTGTGCCTACAGCTGCCTACGTGACGCGATCACTTCAAAAAGGCGTCGAATGCGGGATACATCCATGGGCTCCATCGTACAGCATTTTTGGGGCGGACCGAGGTAGCTGCCGGTGGGAATGCCGTGAGAATACTGCGGAAACGTGCGTAAGTGAAAACTGGATACTGCTTGACCTCCGGAGCATCTGGTGAGCCGCAGTTCTGGTTTAGGGTGATAGGGTGGTTGAAAATGGAGGTCTAGTCAGGGTTTGTTATTTTTTGTTGCGTTTCTTGCTGGAATTTTATTTTCCGGTGCTGTCGGTGGCCGCTGAAGAAATTCCTTGCGGGACCTAGGATGTGTGCTGTCCTTCCGTCTGGCACCGCTGCCGTGGATTCGACGGCTGCAAACACCTGCATTGATAAATTGCCGCACCTGACTGCGTCAATGTTATGGATGCTCAGGGTATTGTGGCGCCTTGAGTGTCATGTTGTCCATACGTCTTGCATATGGCATTCATCTATGTAACCTTTTGCCTCTTGCTGTTGGTTGCTTTGCTTTTATGCGCTTTATTTCATTTCCTTGGTGGGATTAGCCTGTGGAAGGCGGCCTCCCTCCTGCATCCTGTGTCGGCAGCCATACTGACAGGCAGGATGAACTGCAGGCAGAGGGGCAGGCGAACAGCCGTTTATAATTGCACACATGCTTGCCGCTGGTACGCTAGTTTGCGTGTATCTTTGCATGGCCATGTTTTGGCAGGCCTGGACAGATATGTTCAAACGCATGCATGAATGGGGTTACGCATGTTGCCAGCCACATAGGTAGGCACGTGGGAACGCTCGCAAGCTGACGACACTACCAGGGGTAAGTTCAGGCTGGTCTGGACCTGGAAGACACACATGAGGCAGGCAGCCTTGGATGGTGTGGTGGGGAGGGAGGGAGGGAGGGAGGGAGGGAGGGAGGGAGGGAGGGAGGGAGGGAGGGAGGGAGGAGGGAGGGAGGGAGGGAGGGAGGGAGGGAGGGAGGGAGGGAGGGAGGGAGGGAGGGAGGGAGGGAGGGAGGGAGGGAGGGAGGGAGGGAGGGAGGGAGGGAGGGAGGGAGGGAGGGAGGGAGGGAGGGAGGGAGGGAGGGAGGGAAGGCATGACTGTGTGTGTGCTTGCGTGCGTGCGTGCGTGCGTGCGTGCGTGCGTGCGTGCGTGCGTGCGTGCGTGCGTGCGTGCGTGCGTGCGTGCGTGCGTGCGTGCGTGCGTGCGTGCGTGCGTGCGTGCGTGCGTGCGTGCGTGCGTGCGTGCGTGCGTGCGTGCGTGCGTGCGTGCGTGCGTGCGTGCGTGCGTGCGTGCGTGCGTGCGTGCGTGCGTGCGTGCGTGCGTGCGTGCGTGCGTGCGTGCGTGCGTGCGTGCGTGCGTGCGTGCGTGCGTGCGTGCGTGCGTGCGTGCGTGCGTGCGTGCGTGCGTGCGTGCGTGCGTGCGTGCGTGCGTGCGTGCGTGCGTGCGTGCGTGCGTGCGTGCGTGCGTGGTTATATGGGTGGGTGGGTGGGTGGGTGGGTGGGTGGGTGGGTGGGGGTGGGTGGGTGGGTGGGTGGGTGGGTGGGGGGGTGGGTGGGTGGGTGGGTGGGTGGGTGGGTGGGTGGGTGGGTGGGGTGGGTGGGTGGGTGGGTGGGTGGGTGGGTGGGTGGGTGGGTGGGTGGGTGGGTGGGTGGGTGGGTGGGTGGGTGGGTGGGTGGGGAAGGTGTGCTTTTTATTATGATGATTAGCTAAGTTACGTGTGTGTTATTGATGTACATGTTGACGTTGTATCATGGGCGTGTGCCCCTAAGTCTGCCTTCCTGCAGTATCACATAATATATCATCTAGATGTGTTTTTGGGAACCTGACTATATATCCCAAACTGGAATGGTTGACATTCAACTATGGGATGAAACCCAGGAAAAACAATTACTAGGAACTGCCATTTTTGTGCTATGTTTGCTAGCATCTGTCACCTATTTGTCGTGCAAACAGTCTGAATTTCTTGTGGGCAGTTAGCATAGATGTTTTTATGAGCTGTGCAAATTTCTAGGCTTGACTGAGTTCATTGATATAGGCACCCATGTGTTGGAACCCTTGGAAAACCAAGAAAAACTGCATTTTGGGGGTATTTATGCTAGCATTTGTCACCAATTTGTCATCCAACCAGCCTGAAACTTTGTGGGCATGCTGCATGGGATGTGTTTAGAACATGTGCAAAGTTCCAGCTCCAACTGAGCTCTATTGGTGTCATTATGTATGCATATGTGTGATAAAACCCTTGAAAAACCATGAAAAACTGCATTTTGGGGGTATTTATGCTAGCATTTGTCACCTATTTGTCATCCAGCCAGCCTGAAACTTTGTGGGCATGCTGAATGGGATGTGTTTAGAACATGTGCAAAGTCCCAGGCCCAACTGAGTTCATTTGGAGTCATTATTTATGCATATGTGTGATAAAACCCTTGAAAAACCATGAAAAACTGCATTTTGGGGGTATTTATGCTAGCATTTGTCACCTATTTGTCATCCAACCAGCCTGCAACTTTGTGGGCATGCTGAATAGGATGTGTTCAGAACATGTGCAAAGTTCCAGGCCCAACTGAGTTCATTTGGAGTCATTATGTATGCATATGTGTGATAAAACCCTTGAAAAACCATGAAAAACTGCATTTTGGGGGTATTTATGCTAGCATTTGTCACCTATTTGTCATCCAACCAGCCTGCAACTTTGTGGGCATGCTGCATGGGATGTGTTTACAAGATGTGCAAAGTCCCAGGCCCAACTGACTTCATTTGGAGTCTTTATATATGCATACATGCCAGAAAGTGCTGAAAATACGGTATTTTTTGCTAGCAAATGTCATCATGTTACCATGCTGCCGACTCCCAAAATTTTTTTTGACCACATGGCATCATAAGATATCTGATAAGGAACCTTGGTGCCTAATTTGAGGTCAAACTGACCATTATTCCTTCTCCAAATAATTTCCAGGGGAAGAAAATGGGTTTTCGGTGTGTGTGTCAAGACATGTCACGGCACCGGCACGGTGGCACGGTGGCACGGTGGCACGGTGGCACGGTGGCACAGTGGCATCCCACGTTGGGCAGTGCTTGTGGGCAATATAACATAAGTATTGGACGTTATGTTACCTCGTGACACCATACAGCATCATAAAATGGTAGTTTTATGGTGCAACGGTGCAACGGTGCAACGGTGCAACAGTGCAACGGTGTCAAAACATGATGAGACACTTACCTCCTAGCTTTGAACCTAAGGGAGGTACAAAATAACAAAGTTGAAAAAAAGTCAAATTGTACTAGTGCTGGAGTACAATTCCAGGTGTGCTTAGGGATATGCGAAGCTTGAGCCGAGCGTGTCGTGGCGAGGTCGTCTGCCCGACTCATCACATCTCGAAACCGCACTGCCGACTAATAAAAACGATGCCCCCCTTTGCCTCTTGTATCTGGCGTCAAAAGAACAATGAACTCGCTAGGAAAACACTGTCGCAAAGAGCTTCCTGCAGGCATTATAAGCAATTTTCGCAGCTTTTACCGCACTTACTGCACATCCGGAAGACCATTAGCGGCCTTAGCGCGGTACTTGGGCACGCCACATCTTCTGCTGGCTTATTGCCGCAGGCTGGCAGTATAGGAAGGTCGGGCATAGCCTAAAGAGCTGATTATCTGACGACAAAGATATGCATTGCATGAAGCAACAAACAGACGGATTTCGCACCCCCATATTTATTCACGTCAATGCCGGACAATTAAAAGCGAAACTCAAAAAACGAAAACACTAACGTTTTCGGGAAAATTATAACGAACAAGCTGAGCTATCGTGCCGGGATTTTCGTATCCTCATGTGACCAAGACTTTGAGACACGTACCACCGAGAAATCCGGTTTTCGCGAAAAACTGGTCCGCTGTGAAAAAAACTTTTTGTCCCGTTAAATGCCCGTGTCGCAATCACAGCCTATATAAGTCCAAAATTATTCTATGGATTAACCGTGATGTAAGCTTCGTTTTGACACCTCGAGCGGCTGCAATGACGCAAGTTTCAGAACGCTAGCTCATGCTCGACCGCCATGGGTGTTTTCGTCGTTTTCGTCAGTCGTGGCGCGGGAAAAATCTAGATCTCGGACGAATTCCGGACAATAATTTATGTAAAAATTTGGCGGGGCTCGCGGTGTTGTGAAAGCTGTGATATGCTTCCAATTCGCAACAGAAAAGGAAATGTAGGAATGCACCTGTAGCAGATTCAAGCATTATAGAAAAACTTATACTACTATGGACGTACAGAAAACTCCATCAAGCAATATAGCTGTCGATTGAGTCCCAGCGCACTGACATGCATGTCATCTGATGCCCTCCATCCGCGCAAAACCCCGCGCCGCGATCACCCACATGACCACGATCGTTACCGTGGCAATCGCAAAGGTGCCTCGGCGGTCCGACCACTGGGCCGCCTGGCTGAGCGCCAGGAACCGAGCGCGCGCGTGGAAGACCAGCAGGCCGTACACGATGACGGCGACGGACGCCAGGAGGAGCACCACGCCCAGCTGCTGCATGAAGAGCACCTGCGTGTACAGGCATACAAATAAGAGAGAGACAGGCTTGAGCTTGCATGATCCCGATCTTCCAGATTTCAGGCCTGTAGTGGTCGTCTCATAGATCGATCAGCAGATGCAAAGTATTACGATGTGACCAAATTAGAGTCGATCCAATATGCCGTGGGCACAGGGGTACAAAATGGCGCTTGGGCACCGAATCAGGGCTCATAAGGGCATCCTACAAACCGGGGCTGAGGATGACAGGCCGCCATGACAAGCGCACACTGTATAGCAGTACGATCCCTGCAGCATGCTGCCAGTAACATGGCAATCTACTGCACCGCTATGCGAGGGTGACCCCGGTGCGTCGGTAGAAACTTCTTCTTAGATCACGCCAGGCGCACTACTACAGGTATGAGACCGAACAGTTAGGCAGCCTACAGCCCTACCGTGTGCGCGTCCGCCCCGGTGCTGGCGGCCGCAAACGCGATAATTGCTGTAGCCGCGCTGCCTACAGTGACCCCCGCGTGCAGCCAGCTCAGGAACGTCCGCTCGTTCGCCAGGAAATCCTTGGGTTTGTACTTATTCGAAAACATCTCGGGGCACGGCGGCCGGTCCCCTAACACCCATGTGATCCCCCCAACCAGCCCCGTCCCGTGGCGGATGCTGTTGTAGCGTCGTCGCTCCTCCGCTGCCACCGCGGACGCGATCGCGGTCGACGTGATCTCTTTCGCGGCCGCTGCCACGTTGGCGTCTTCTTCGGACTTGGCTTCTGTCTCCTTTGTCTTGTCGGCAGATGCGGAAACCTCCTCACCCGCCCGCTGTATCTCCCCCACCGAATCCCTATTATTGCCTCCACAAGAATCCCTAGTACTGCCCCCTTGACCCGAGTCTCGAGTACTGCCTCCGCCCGAATCCCTCTGTACGCCTCCACCGGAATGGTTACTACTGCCCCCACCGGCACCAGCGTCGGCTGCGCCCGGCTTCCCGACATTCTTCTTCGGGTTACCGTCACCCGCCGCGGCGGCCTGAATCTCGCCGTCTTGAACTGCCTGGATCTCCCCTGCAGGGGGCTCGCACAGCTCCGATCGAGTCTCCGTGGCCGCCGATGCTGCTGCCACTGCGGAAGTGCCCACGGGGTCGTGTGCGGGGCTTCCTGCACCAGCATGCAGACATGATGTCCAGCATGCTCGCTGATGTCAAAGGTTAGGGTTAGGGTCAGGGTTAGGTTCTTTTTTTATCGATTCACATTGATGCGAATGCACACATGAATGGGTATCCATGCATGGTTTCGGCCGGGCAAAAATTGTGCATCCAAGGGGCACAGAGGAGGGGGCCCACCATGGGTGTGTTGCAGGGTGTGGGGTGGGGCAGGGTTCAATGGGGCGTGCACAATTGCAAACGACTGGCTGATGCATTGTCCATTAAGAGACATCCTGCAGGCAAGTGCCGGTGCAATCGTGATAATACTGTTGTGCTTTTTGGTTGACGTTCCCTGCTCCTACAGGCTAGTCCGCTATCTCCTGGTAAGTCTGGCGTCTGCTATCTCCTTTGATCTGGGCGTGACAGGGCCAGCTGGAACCACGCATAAGGCATCCGCATCATGCAATATAAGGGGGGACGGAAAATGACCAAGCCGCCCCTCCCCTTCCCTCTGGGCCATTCAAATAAAGGAAAACGCATGCAGCCATCGATATCAATTTGGCATGAGAACTCCTTGGCAACCCACATCCTTGCAAGCCCATGCAAGCCTATCGCACAACCAGGCTGCTGTTACTAATGAATTGAATCATGTGCAACGTGGGATTGATTGCACATTCACAGGCTCACACATTCACAGGCACACACACATGCACAGGCACACACACATTCACAGGCCAACGTTACTGACCCCGCCTGCCCATGGCCTCCAAGTCCCTGTGCCCGTGGTCCGTCACGGGCGAGCCACCCTGGGCACCATCCCCCAGGATGGGCGTTCCGTCCATCCCAATCAACTTGTCATCCGATGGGCCGGCCACCAAGGCTTCATCCATCATCAACCCATCCCCGGATTGGGCGCCCATGTCACGCGCGGAGACCCGCATTTTCGTCATGGCTGGGACCGTGCCGTCCGCCGTCGATGAGGACAGGAGGGAGGCCTGCAGGGACGCGTCGCCGAACCAGTAGGGCACGGACTGCGCCAGCTCCGGCAGGACCGCGGCCGCGCCGTGGAGGTACTTGTCAAACTTGTCGACGCGGCGGAGGATTCCCACGTTTTCCAGGTTCTGTTGTTTATACAGGAAAGCAGGGGAATAGGGTGCGAAAAACAGCTAGAGTGACATGTCAGCTATAGTGATATAAATAGAATGCCGACAGGCGACATTTTCCATTTCCAAATTGGCAGGGATTGTGGGGAGAAAATAAGGCACACATGGGCACAAATGGGGGTGTAATGAGAACTAGAGATGCCGGCGTCTCCAGTAAACACTTAGGTTCTGTCCTTCCAGGAAAGTGCCCGTGAATAGGGGGAGTAGTATGTAACAAGCTGAAGTTAGTGAATAGGTTCATTAAGAGTAATCAGCTGGATGTGTAAACAGCTAGGGTGACATGAATAGGAACAGCTAGGCTGACCATCTCCAGGTTCTAGGTTTGTTTGCACCAGGGAGTAACGCGGAGAACACATTCGCAAATACGGGGTTGATATCATAAGCAGCATGCCAACTATGGCTCCGAGCTGCAAGAACAATCTCTTTGTACTCGTCAAGGTTGCTGGAAGCAGACAAACCTCCACCCAGTCCGGCAGCGCAACCCCTGGCACTGTCCCTGGCACCACCACGCTGAGCACCGCGTGGGGAAAGCGGTGCAGCTCCGACGGCGACAGGCGACTCGCCGGGTCACGACACCAGCGGCCGCGGCTCGCCAGGTGGTCCAGGGGCCCCTCCTTGACCATCAGGATGCTGCTGTCGAGGAGGAACTGGCCACCATCGCCAGAAACACGCAGGACATATAAAAGCAGAGCACAGGACAACTAAAACAAATACATCAGCTGTTCAGTGACGTGAAGTTGTAAAGTGACACTGGAAAGGCTCCCCGATAACTTAGTCCTTGTCCGTCAGGACGCTGCTGTCGAGCAGGGACTGGCCACGTTGCCACACACGGGTACATAGGACGTATGCCAGGATGTACGTAGTTGGATGTATAGGATGTAATGTACGCTCTTCATAACTCAACATTCTACATCAATAAGAGCGCAGCAGATGCTGGCCACTCACTTGATATATGCGCGGAGCAGTAAGAAGTAGTAAAGGGAAGGTAAATTCTTTCTGGTAAAAAAATTAAAACTAGAAAAAGGGGGGGGGAGGGAGACCCTAGCAAAGCGAGCAGGTACTGGCCACCCGCTGGTCATTGATGAGACAAAGCGCACACAATTGACCGGGAATTCCCATCCCTAGCACAGAAAGCCTGGTCATTTAGGAACGTGGTACTGAAGGCCTATACATAGATCAAACGCATGCCTCCATCGGGGCACCACAGAAAGGCCCAAAGGACAAATTAGAAGGGGAGCTGTTGACTTACTTTTCGTGGCACGAGATTTGGGCTTTACTGCCACAGGTGTCCTCAAGTCAAGTCTCCCACAACAGAATACGCGCCCCTACGTGCAAGGGCGTGCATTAAAAGGCGATACTGGTGGGTGGGTGGGTGGGTGGGTGGGTGGGTGGGTGGGTGGGTGGGTGGGTGGGTGGGTGGTGGGTGGGTGGGTGGGTGGGTGGGTGGGTGGGTGGGTGGGTGGGTGGGTGGGTGGGTGGGTGGGTGGGTGGGTGGGTGGGTGGGTGGGTGGGTGGGTGGGTGGGTGGGTGGGTGGGTGGGTGCTTGCTGGGCTTTAGCAGTTGGGTTATTGGACAAGAGAATGCCTGGTGGGCATGGTCAGGCAGGTCGATGATGGGTCGTTTGAATATTCGGTTGTTTGGCATATTGCTTAGTCCGTTTGTCTGTCAATTTGAGAAAGCAGGTGAGTGACGCGAGTGGGTGGGGTGGGTGGTGAGCAGAGGGTATGAGACCAGGCAGGTGGGTGGGTGGGTGGGTGGGCGGGCGGGCGGGCGGGCGGAAGGCGGGCCGGCGGGCGGGCGGGCGGGCGGCGGGCGGGCGGGCGGGCGGGCGGGCGGGCGGGCGGGCGGGCGGGGGTGGGTGGGTGGGTGGGTGGGTGGGTGGGTGGGTGGGTGTCATCTGCCAAACACAAGGCATGCTATACAGGACACCACTGACAGCGTTTTGATTGATTAATGTTCTTGCATTAAGCGACTTGTGGCATATCGAACTATCGAAACTCCGCTTGGCTCATCAGGACATCACTGGGAAAGTAACAACCCTCCAACAAGCCCAGATTCTCTTCAAAAGCAAACTACATGAAATCTGGAACTTTTTTATGGGGGCCTTTCACGTGCATCCCGGCCTGGTCCCAAAAGTAGCAACATGGATACCACATTGCATAGTGGTATAGAAGCATTTTTTTTATGTATAAGCATTAGTGTATGTATAGGGCGTCTTTTTTGTCTTACTTGCATTAATCCCCTCCCCCACACACACTCCCCACCTGCATCCCTGTCTGGTCCCGGTATGCGTGCCGGCAGTACTGCACGCGCATCATGGGCAGCATCTGCTTGGCGTCCATCTGGTCCAACACACTGTCAAAGAGGGAGGACTCCACCTCACTGGGCTTGCCCTGCGACTCTGCCAGCTGGCGCATGTCCGAGGCCACCATGCGGCCCTGCAAGAAGGGGAGCACGAAATCCTCAGGCAACTCGAAACTTTCCGTGCCGATCATCTGTTGGGGGGGCGAGGGGCGAGGAGCAAAGTAAAAAAAGGAGCAGCGGCAAAGGCAGCATTCATGCGGTCGTTGCTGCTGAGCATCTGTGGTGGTGACGTGGGCCAGAGAATACAAACAGATCACTACTAGTATATTATAGTATTACTATAGTAAGTTGTGACCAAGAGGTCATGAGTAAGGTGGCCAAAATGGATGTCAGCTCCAAAGTTTCGGGCATCCGGGTAGGGTCGTGTGTGTGTGTGTGTGAAGAGGAGCAGTTCGAGGGATAGCAGCCACATATGAGAATGAAGAGGCACAATAGGTTGGAGGGGTAGCAGTGACAGTCTGATGAGAATGAGGTGAATAGGCACAACAGGTTGGAGGGGTAGCAGTGACAGATGAGAATGAGGTGAAGAGGCACAACAGGTTGGAGGGGTAGCAGTGACAGATGAGAATGAGGTGAAGAGGCACAACAGGTTGGAGGGGTAGCAGTGACAGATGAGAATGAGGTGAAGAGGCACAACAGGTTGGAGGGGTAGCAGTGACAGATGAGAATGAGGTGAAGAGGCACAATAGGTTGGAGGGGTAGCAGTGACAGTCTGATGAGAATGAGGTGAATAGGCACAACAGGTTGGAGGGGTAGCAGTGACAGATGAGAATGAGGTGAAGAGGCACAACAGGTTGGAGGGGTAGCAGTGACAGATGAGAATGAGGTGAAGAGGCACAACAGGTTGGAGGGGTAGCAGTGACAGATGAGAATGAGGTGAAGAGGCACAACAGGTTGGAGGGGTAGCAGTGACAGATGAGAATGAGGTGAAGAGGCACAATAGGTTGGAGGGGTAGCAGTGACAGATGAGAATGAGGTAAATAGGCACAATAGGTTGGAGGGGTAGCAGTGACGGATGAGAATGAGGTGAAGAGGCACAATAGGTTGGAGGGTTAGCAGCCACAGATGAGAATGACGTGAATAGGCACGGTAAACTCAGATTCATCGACAACTGACTACAAACAAACACAATAGAAAAATGCACACTCCACATGCATGAGATTTGTTAAAACAAGGCCAAAACATACCTACTGTACAACCATCTCTAACCGCTGCCAATACACAGTAACTTTGTTCCGAAAGACGAGAGCTTCAGCTGACTAGAGCTGAAGAAATCTCACCGGCAGAAAACCTCGACCTCCTTCCGTCCAGCTAAATGAAAAAGCAACGGCCCACACATTTCTATATACTCAAAAAATATATATATATATATATATATATTCATTTCCAACTCAACCCACCTCGGCCCGCGACGAATACGTGACGCGTTCCACCGTGACCGTGCGGCTCTGTAAACCTACCCACCGCAACCGGATCACCACAGGTTCGATGCCGCCATTGCCACCTCCATGGCCACCCCCATAGAAGCCCCCATTGCCGCCCCTGGCCTCGACGGGCCAGCCGTCTCTGTCGCTGCCACCGCCACCACCAGTTCGGCCAATCCCGCTGCAGCCATTGCCATCGAACCCACCCAGGCCACCCCCACCCCCCGAAAACTGTTCCAGTCTGCGGTGGTATAGTTCCAGCCGGTAGTTGTCGAGGAAGACCACGTTGTGGAGGACCGAATCTACCTCAGGGGCGATGTCCTCGAGGGGGCCCAGCAGGTCGTGGTCGATGCCCTCCCCTCCCTCCTGGTCCGTGCCGAACACTGCGGGCATGCGCAGGCAATGACAACGAGGCCCAAGCAGAATACCTCTTTCTAACCAAGTGAGCCCAAAGAAGAGTTCTTCCTAACCAATCAGGCCCAAAGAAGAGTTCTCATTAGTCAAGCGGGCCGAAAGAAGAGTTGTTCCTAACCAATCGGGCCTAAAGAAGAATTCTCATTAACCAATCGGGCCAAAAGAAGAGGTCTCGTTAACCAAGCGGGCCCACAACAATGCGCACACGCAAGTGCGCGCGCAGCAATGTGCACACGGCAATGCGGGCGCCAGAAGCAACAGCAAACAGAAAGCTAAACGGCCCAGCAAGATTTTCTGTTACTGAATGGGCATACGACAATGCGCACACACCCATTTACCCCGCCCAGCATTGAAGGATAATACCTAAGATCCGTAAGTGCTGAACCAGGGTAGAGTGGGCATCCGAGGTGGCAAGGTACTGGTCGACAGTGTGCAAACAGCCAACAATGCCCTGTTCATGCTTGTAAGTGAATGGGCATGTTCCCAACTGGCATACCATGCAAGGCAGGACAGGAGAGCTGCGCTAGTTGCTAGACCCGGGGAGATTACCGTCAAAACGACTAGTTGCGCCAAGTTCCTCCACACCGCACCTAAATGGCCAGAAACAGGCGACGCAAACGATGCAGAAAACTTCTTGGTATACCGGAGCACCCGCCAAAGTTGTGGAAGGGGACATAAAGGCCACATCGAGTGCAACTTTGCCATATAAAGTTAAAGTCATTGTCATATTAAGTTCCATTCAGAGATGCTTAGGCTGGGTACGGGTACAGGTATGAGGCAGCTAAGAACGCTAACTAAAAAGCCGTTCTAGTGGAGAAAAGAAACACGCACCCGCCTCCATCTCTCGGACGCTCCGCACGGGCGGGAACCGGCGCGAGAGTGCCCGCTTGACGAGGCCCACATTTCCTGCGTGGATCCAATAGCTGTGGAGCGATTGGGCCGCCACCTGCTCGGGAGTTGGGACAGGAAATACGCACCATTAAGCACATGTTGGGGTCCGGGGCTCGAGGGACAGGAAACACGCAGCAAAGGAGATGTTCGGGTCCGCACGAAGCCAGAGCACCCATTCCTAAGGTACGCCGCTACATGTCTATTGGTCCACCGTACTCAATTGAGTACGAAATGTGGACCTATAGACATAGACCAACCTGCTTGGGATGCTTTGCTTTTGTACTCAAACCAAATCAGGCAATGCAGGGCTTTTAGAACTACAAGATGAAGAGCCTTCTCTAATCATGGGTATCTCACTACGTGAGCCCTTTATTTAGAACTACAAGATGAAGAGCCTTCTCTAATCATGGGCATCTCACTACATGAGCCCTTAACTTCTACATTATTCACCAACTCACATCCCCCTTGAGCCCCGTGGAGGGCCCCCCCATCGCCTTGACTTGGATGGCTCGCAGGTCCGCCTGCAGTGTGTCGAGCTCCCGCAGCCAGCACTTCTGGTTGAGGCGCGCCATGTAGAACTGGCGGCACGGCACGTTGGGCAGCAGCTTGTCGTGCTTCTTGAGGATCTTGTAGAATGTGGTGTAGCTCACGTTCACTGGGGGGGGGGGGGGGGGGGGGCGGGGGGGGGGGGCAGCATTACATTCACACATCGCGCAGGCCACTGGGGGGATGAGGTGAGAGCCAAGGAAGGAAGGGAAAGCCCAGAAAGGCAGGAAACAACAAGGGAAACCGAAAATAGGCAGGAAAAGGCACGATTGCGGACTGGCCGCATACTCCCAACCGTGGAGGCACAGCATAACAATACCCGGAGATACACCAGAGTTAGCGTTTTACCTTGTAGCTCACGTCGACTGCATGGGGTATTGGGTGTGGGGTGGCCGCATGTGCCCGGACATCATGTGGAAAAAGGGCCCCCCAAAGGACCCATTTGCACGCAGGCATGGTCGAACAAAGAACGAACAGCAGTGCTGACTATTTTGCCTGACCTGCGGGTAAGCGATGTGAGACTCGGTTAATGTCAGTCATCGGATAGATATATCGGTGCAAGAAGCTCATGAGCAGCCAGAGTAACGGCCTATTTAGCTCAGGGGATCACGAGCAGCCAGCAGGCAGCGTGGACTGCAGGTACAAGAAGCTATTTTGGGAGCCTGTGG
Source organism: Mesostigma viride (assembly GCA_009746045.1). Classification (NCBI taxonomy): domain Eukaryota; kingdom Viridiplantae; phylum Streptophyta; class Mesostigmatophyceae; order Mesostigmatales; family Mesostigmataceae; genus Mesostigma; species Mesostigma viride. The sequence continues at coordinate 2,852,287 of RPFO01000312.1, forward strand.
TGAGTCCCCTCATGGTTACGCGATGGGCAGAACGCATCACACAAGAAGCTATGTTGGGAGCATGGGATGGGTCACCGCATGCGCAGAACGCATCGCAGTAGAGGCAAGAATGGATCGCGACAGAGGCACGGAGGACTGCATGGCGTGGGTCACATGTGTCGAGGATAATGATCATCATCAGCCACCAATAAAACGTAGGGTTTGCTTAAGAATTTCAGGGGCGATTCATGGATGAACAGTACAGCACAATCCTTCAAAAATACACCCCATGCCCACATGCATTCTGAGCGAAAGCGATGAATTGTCGATGAAAGCGTCCGTGTCTCTAGTACATGTATGAAAAAAGTAAAAGATCTAACTACGGATGATATATCGGGAGAATAGCTGTAGTTGCGGTCATACGTACCAAACTTCTCCAGGTGGGCGCTCTTGCTCGAGAGCACCGATACTGTGTCCGCGATTTTCCGCATGGAGCGAGGGGAGCACTTCTTCTGCGCCTCTTCCAGCTGAATGACTTCTTTCTTCAGGGCGTCCAGGGACTCGAGGGCATACAGCTCCACCTTTTCGATCTGGAGAAGACGCAAAAGCAAGAACGCATGTCAAGGTTCTGCCAAGCTTTGCAAGTAAACGCTTGTGGCCGCGGTCGTACGGTTTGCTGATAAACCTAAATGAACTATTGCCGATATAAATCAACTGGTATGGGGGGATTATCCGGATTTCTGCACGGCAACGCGAAAAAAAAACATAAACCATGGCCTGGCAAGAATATTACCTCTCCCTCAATCTCGCGAAAGAAATCACTCTCCTTCACGGCCCTTGCGCTGATCTTAGTGACCATGTCCACCCTCGCTGCCCCTGAGCGGGAAGTGGCCACATGAAGTGCGTAGATCAGGCGCTGCAGGGCGGCATGATTCGGGAGTCGCTGAGCCCATTCTGTGTGGAGCGCGCGCAACGCATCAAGGAACTCCCCGTATCTCATCGGTAAAGTATTTGCTGGATAACCTGTGTGCGATGTGGATAGGGGTTGAAGGTTCTTTCTACTCTGTATTGGCACCCACGTGACGGAGTCACGTGCTTATTTATCGATTAACCTGTGTGCGCCTGTCGTCAGCGTGCATTTCCCCCCGGCGTAGGTCTCACATGACGAAACCAATTATGCAAAGACCAATTACGCGCAGAACATCCACAGGGGATGACTGTGAATTAGACGATGATGGACGCAAATCACGCAATAAACCAGGTTACTGACAAACCGCCCGCATCTGTGCAAGGCACCGTACGTCGACTGTCGAGTCGAGGCGCATACTGTAGCGCATGTTTCCAGCTTTGACAAGTGGACCCTACGGGTATATCAGGAATTTATGACAAGCAAAGCAATGGTCTCAGAGTGAGCTATTGTTGTTCTTGTTGCTGTTGTTGCTGTTGTTGTTGTTGTTGTTGTTGTTGAGTCCCAAGCCGCACTGTATGAGTAGAAATTTCATACCGTACAGCAGCTGAAGTACACGTCTCTCAACGATCCAGCGTGTCTGTTGCCAGCAAAAATCCCCAGTTCACTATGATTGTAGTTCCAAGGCAACCACCCAACAATAATGGTAACCAGTATAGTGACCAGGCCATGGCGGACACAGCGCAACAAGGCACCAAACGGGAAACGTTCGGGCAATGATGTTATGGGCATTCTTCCCTAGGAGAATATAAAATTCGACATTGTATCAGTTTTGGAATCGGCAACTTGTTGGCGCAGACTTGCATCTATGGCATCAAGGCCATCTTAGGATTTCCCACTAGTTCTCATCAACATGTTCGCTCTTCGCTCCACATGTAAAGCTGCCAGGACGGGCACGCTAACGTTCCCTTATGGGGAGATAGCCACGCCTGCACTTTTGCAGTACACGCGACGTGGCTCTCCTGTGCATTTGACGCCTGATATAGTCAACGGCATTGGGACGCCCTCGGAAAGAAATGCGGGGCTCCAAATTAACGTCGGACACTTGTAAGTGCCACCATTAGGAATTTCCATTCTTACATAGACGGCAACTAGTAGATTCACAATGCACATCTTCCCATTGTCCTATGTTTGGTGGATGAGCCTGCTTAGCTTTCTTCTGTAGCAGGATAGCGAGAAATGTACCACCATGTGTACTCGGCAATGCTCGAACGCAAGTGCGCGCCTGCCGTCTCCCTGCTACCGGCGCCGAAATGCCAGCATTGCCTCTTTTGCCCCTTCGATGACAAAATATCGCATCGCTGCCCATGCATCATATGTCCTACGCATATTCAAAGCTTCCCGCGCTCACCCGATAGGTTATCGTGTCCGTTTCTCCCCTGCCCCCGTCCCCCCCTCCCCCCCCCCTTATTTCTACCCCTCCCCCATATGCATCTCAATCCTCACAACTCCCTCAGTTAGAAAGCCCTGCTTCCACCTCCGCTCCCACGCATGCGAATCCTAACCACTCCCTTACCCCATATGCCCTGCTACCCCCATTATCCCCACCCCCATGATCCCCGTGTTTAGTCCCCGTTTGTGCTAGCATCCCTTCCTCCCCCCCGTGCTTCTGCTACCCGTCCCATCTATCCTGTGCTTCTGCAACCCGCCCCACCTACCTCAGCCTCTAGTCCCCGTTTGTGCTAACATCCCTTCCTCCTCCGCGTGCTTCTTGCACCCGCCCCCATCTACCCCAGCCTCGAGTCCCCCGGCGCCGACGTGCTGGAGGGCCACGGCGGCGGCATACGCGGGTTCCTGGGCATCGACGACGGCGTGCTAGTTTTAGCCGCCGCGAGGGACACGGTCTCCCCCGACACAGGTGTGCACCCAGGCTCTGCTGGGGGGGTTTACTACACGACGTCGGCTGGGAGGAGGCTGGTAAGGAGGCGGGGTGCGAGCTATTTGGCCATTGCCAGGGAAAGGTTTGGTTTCCTTAGCATTTGCTTAGCATTTGCATGCCCTTTGTCATCCCTTTGTCATCCCTTTGTCGTCCCTTTGTCAGGCCGATAACAGCCAGTGCCAGTGCCCAAATCACCTCTACCCTGCACTCGGTATTACCGTTAATCCTACATGAGTATTGCCTTATAGTAGTATCATCTTATAGTCGTATCATCCTACAGGACATCTTATAGGAGTATCATCTTATAGTCGTATCATCTTATGGTCGTATCATCCTACAGGAGTGTCATCTTATAGTCGTATCATCTTTATGAACTTTCTGGAATCGCCGTTGCTTCTTGTTCTCTCCCCAGACCCAAGTTTGCATCAATAACGATCTACTGGTGTCGGTTCTAATTCTCGTTAGCTCTATGCTCGAGGCCCTGCCTGTCCACAGCAGTTCTGAGGTCATCCTGATGGTAATCCCAGTAGTTAGTAATAGTATTTTGTAATCGTAAGTATCCCGTCCTTGAACCCTTGTCATTTCCCCCCCAACCCCCTCCCCCTCCCCTCCCCTCCCCTCCCCCTCCCCCTCCCCCTGTCACTAGGTCTCCCCCTCAGACTACATGCGCACGGTGCAGGCTCTGCAACCGGACCTGTTCTGCCCGCTCGTGGAAGAAGGCGACGCGGTCACCACCACCAAGCGGCTGACCGTGTCGCTGGAGCGAAACATCAAGTACCTGGACGAGTGCCTTCAGTGGCAGCAGGTAAAAGTTATGTAGTGGGAATCGAATGGTGCGGTGGTGATAAAAGTAAAGCGGTGTGCAACGTCATACCTGGACGAGAGCCTGCAGTGGCAGCACGTAAAGTGACTCGAGCAAGCTGCAGACAACTACTCGTATCCATGGAACATACAGTGTGACAGGACCTCGAGACTACTTGGACGAGTGCCTGCAGTGGCTGCAGGTGGAGGCACTTGGCTCTGCGGCAAGGGTTTGGTTTCATCGCCTCTAGCATGCACAGTCACGAGGATCTAAATAGAGCATTACTGGAGCTCAAGTAGCTAAACGATTGCCTGCAGTGGTACCAGGTAAAAGTTACGATATGGTGTTACCAACAGTAGCTGTGAAAAGCCAACATGTGTTTCAAATATAGTGCTACATAACCCCATGTCATTGGACGAATGCCTGAAGTGGCTTCAGGTAGAGGCACACAATGATATTCGATACTAAAAAATGGGGAAATTTTACAATGGAGTTAAGATAATTTTTTTACAAAGGCAGGACTGAAGGCAGGACTGAATCCGTGATATATGTAAGGAGAAAGTTACTCTTAGAACTCCGTGTGCAAGGCAGGAAAGTGTTGACGGTGGCCATCCTTGTTGGTACCATCTCTGCCCGATGGATATTCAATCTTGTCCAGTTGAGTGCGCTTGACCCCCTTTCATGCTTTCTTCTTATCAAATATACATAACTGAGGTGTGCCTCAACTGTAGCGATTCACACTGTAACCTGTTCTGTCACGTTGTTGTAACAATATCTGTTTGTACCCAGCGTTGTTCCCATTCTCCCCCCTTGTGTTTGTTCCATCCGCTCTATATAATGCTGCCAGCCCACCACTCCTGGCGCGCCGCGCGTCCCCAACCGCGCCATGCTGGCCGTGATCGTTGGCGGTGCCTCGCCCGAGCTGCGCAAGAAGTGCGCGGCCGAGATGGCCAAGCGCGACGTGGGTGGTGCGTGCGATACAGTCGTGTGTCATGAAGACGAGTCGCACAATAAAGCGATAACAATAGCGACATGGGCGGTGGGTGGGTGCTTGCGGAAGATGCCCGAGATGGTGGGCCAGCAGAGGCAACAACATTTTCACAACAAGGGGGGTCCATTGTGAAGCCGTAGAAGCTGGGTCATCTCGGGTGCTGTGCCTGTAGTTGCATTCAATCCTGGTTGCTTGCGCGTAATGAATTTGTCTTGTCTGATGAAGTAGTAACTAGAATCGCACTCTGGGATCTCGCTGGGGTGCTCTGCGCGCGTGTGCATTGTCGTGGGGTGTAGCATTACTGGTGCGCGTGTGCATGGGTATACCTGCATGCACAGCACTAAACATCCACGTTGTCGTGTGGGTGTGTGGAAGCTGCTAGCAGCATGGGTGGTGTCGTGTGCTAGCAGCATTGGCAGTGTAATGTTCTAGCAGCATTGGCGTTGTCGTGTGCTGGCGGCATTGGCAGTGTCGTGTGCTAGCAGACTGACGGTGTCGTATGCCAGCAGCATTGGCAGTGCTGTGTGTGCGCGCCATCATGAAGCTCTGGTTTTCAGGTTCCGTGTCGGTGCACGGATGGTTCCGCTGTGGCAGTCTGGAAAGGGGGGTTGCGGGTGCAGCGTGTTGTAGGGTGCAGTACAGGGTGTGGTTGGGGGGGGTGAAGATATGCACCGTCGTCTTCCTAGTATGCCGAAGCATTTCTGTGCCACTCCTGTCATGCATAAGGGTAATGTGGTCTCAGGGTAATGTGGTCATCAACACTCTCTACGTGCTCTCTTTTCTTCCATGGCCACATGCTCATCCGGCCTGTGGTACTGTGAGGCGTTCTGCATTCGATCGTGGACATTTCTCGGGAGACTTGGGCTCACCTCTTTCCCCCCCACACCCCTTGCAGAACCCTTTGTTGCTTGTAGTGCCCCCAACTTGGCTATTACTTCACCTTCTGCCTCCTGCATGGATTAGCCTGCCTCATCAGTCCTTGGTAGTCCTCACTGTGGCTAACCGCCTTTTTCTGTTCCTCATTTAAATCTTTGGTTCCGCTTCTGGAATCATGGGAACTGCTGTGTGGCAGGGTTCTCCCTGGGAGGGTTTGGGCTGGGTGAGAGTCCAGAGCAACGAAGAGAGCTCATCAAGGCCTGCGTTGTAAGCTGCACGCCAGTCTCATGCCTTGGTAGCAGTACTTGGTTAATCAATTACCATTTATATAACAGCCTGTTGACAAGTGTGAGTAATGCCTACTATGCAGCATGCCATGCACTTGTTACAAGGTGAATTCGAGAGTGTGATTTTGCTATGAGCGTGTTAGTTGTCGCAGGTAAATTTATGGACTGTCCAGTCCTTTGCATCTTGCCATGATAGTAGTCTGTATTCTGCCGCAGTGTTAGTCTTTTACCGTAAAAAACGTTCTCTGGGACGATGATATTGTGCTTTGGTCTTGGAATTACAACCATTAGCGAGGAAGATATGCTGTAGCTTGGGTATGTGCACCCAAAAAAAAAAAAAGTTCGCGCTGGGTCACGAGTACGCAGCCACCATCGTATGTGGGTGACATATCACTGGTTGTCTCTTTGATATCACGCTCACGAACTAACAAAAGCTTACGCTACCTTGCCCAACAAGTACGGCCGTAGCCTTGCATGGCGTGGTCCGTTGGCGGCCTTCAGAGCCTACAGAGCCTCTGGGGGGTTCGTTGACGTAGTAATGCTGGCATTACCATCGCTGGCGTTACCATCGCTGGCATTACCTTAGCTGGCATCATGGAGGGTAGTTTGGTATCATGTTAGACATGTCTACGACTGAGTGCTGCCGTTTCATGACATGGGCTCGGCCTGCTAGCACTGTTGAAGTGCTCGTTTACACGAGTCGTGTCTACGCACACATGCTACCATTCCATGACCGAGACGGTGTCTTGCCTTATGCCTGGCATGTTTTGTTTTGTTTGTGGCACTTTGCGATTCGTTTTCTGTAAAGAGCAGCATGTCGTCTCAGTTCAGCTGTCTACCAGTCTACTCCCCTCTACACTTTCTCAGGAGTCCATCACGAATCCATCACGAGTCTTTCACGAGTCTTTCCGGAGCCTATGAGTCGATACGTTCTCAGAGGGAGGAAGCACTCTCGAATCCACGCACGCTACATCACTAGCATAAATCAATCAATACCACATGGTAAAGTAATACATATGATACATAGTATTGTTCTGCTGGTACATATGATACATAGTATTGTTCTGCTAGTACATATGATACATAGTATTGTTCTGCTAGTACATATGATACATAGTATTGTTCTGCTAGTACATATGATACATAGTATTGTTCTGCTAGCACATATGATACATAGTATTGTTCTGCTAGTACATATGATACATAGTATTGTGCTGCCAGAGTGGTATGGCATGCATGCTATGGTGTTGCACATATGTTTGTTTCGCACCTTGCGAGCTCTCCACCTGCCCCCCTCTCGCACCCTCCAGGCCGCCCTGTTGTATCTGACCCTTGTCCGCCCTCCTGTCTGTTCCCATCTGTTCGCCTCTCCACGCGCCCTATTCTTTCCTCCTCCAGGCGGTCATACCACCCGACAAGGTCCGGCATGTCGCCGGAATGGGCATGCCAGGTAAGCAGCTATCACCTCCAGCAGTTCCTGTTCCCTATTTCCTATGTCGCCGGAATGGGCATGCCAGGTACATAAATGCCAGCGATGATTTCTGCTACGTTTTACTGGTGCAGGAAATACCAAGTATTGGGCGATCTTTAATAACATCGAACCAGGGTTTTGCCAGGCATGCTGCACTGGTCATGCCAGGTGCGCGTACAAACACACGCCGTTTGCATCTCTGTTTGCAGTCTTTTTGTTCTGCCACTTTCTGTTACTATCTAGTTTTTTGGGTTAGTTAATACCAAGCCTTTAAGTGTGTGTCTAGGCTGGGCCGCTCCATATCCCTCAGACCCGCACGAAGCAACAACAAGTACGGAAACCAGCGCCTGTGAACCATCTGAACCCACGCCGACATCGGAATGATCTGAACCCATGACGGCGCTCATCCTGAGTTACAGGCCATCAGAGGCACCTCATAAATTGCCGAAACGAAAAGAAACAATCCACTAGTAAGGCGTGCTTTGCCTGGCTGTGCGCGTTCGCGTCAGTGGGCAGAAGCGGTGCTGAGGGGCGTTAAAGGCACCTGATTTTGTCTCTCCACTCATAAACTAAATACTGACTGACTAGTCAAACTTTGCCCGCCTGTGCTTGTCTGCACGTATGGCCAAACATGAGGTATTGATGGGCACTAAAGTGACTTGATTTCGTACCTTATGTATAGTAAATTTGTTACTAACTAGTCATGCCTTTCCTGGCTGTGTTTGTGCCTTTCCTTCTGGCCATGCAGAGGAGGTGCTGATGGGTGTGCAGGAAGGGCTGGACCTATTTGAGAGCTCATATCCTTTTGACCAGCCATGAATTGTTAAATATGATTGTCCTCCTCGGTTGCGAAGCATCCAGGTTTGCGCAGGAAAAGAATGCCAGTGCGTTTGCAGCCTTCTGCTGGCAAAGTGACCCCAACCATGGTCACTTTCCATTTCCACTTAGTCCATGGCAATGTTTAAGATGCTTCCTGCGTTCGACGTGCCTTCCCATGACACTCCGCCGCATTGGCACTGCGGTCGGTTTGTTTGTGTGTGTGGTGGTGGTGGTGGTGTGGGGAGTGGGACCCTTGTCTACGGTTTGGCAAGGCAACCTCTCTGCAACGCAAAGGCTTCGTTTCTGATCATGTGGTTGCATGCGTTGGGGGGGTCTAATTGCTTCCATGCATGGGTGTGTTGCTTCACACAAGGCTCATGCTTGACGGATGGGAAATAAGTAATGGGAGTGACCCTTTTGCTCCAGGCTAGCTGTGCTCCAGGCATAGCCGCCGTGGCATTGGTACAGTGGCGTGGGTAGCGGGGGGCTGCATGCTTGCACCATTACCGCAAGCAAGCCAGGGGGGTGCCTTGCGAAGCCCTAGTGACCTGCTGGGCCACGTGTGGGATATCAGTGACGACACAATCAAAATCATGCAGAAATGGAACTATGAAACAGTAACGGTGGTGAAAAGATTGCTCTGCGGTGGGAAAAAAAACGGCTCCGTGGTCCAGAAGATTGTTGGGTGGTTAGCTCCGCTGTTTGATGCATTTGGAATGCCACCTAGTCCCACTCAGCATTTTGAATCGGGAGTGCGGCAAGTATTTGAAACCAGCACATCAACCACCTTAACCTGCTGCCACGTGCCCCCCCACGGGTTCCCTTTGGCATGGCTCGTTGTCTACGTCTGTGTTGTTCCCCACCCCTTGTTCCCCACCCCTTGTTCCCCACACCATGCCTCATACCTGGGCTGGCTGGATTGCGACCAGCCGGATTTCGGCCTCATGTCCCTTGCTGCGACACTGTATGTAGTTACGTGCTTGTTGCACCATCACGTATCATCGTGCACGATGGTTGTGCATTCGCCAGTATAACATGCCGTATTGCCTATCATGCATCTATGGTGCCGTAACATAGATCGTGCCGTACTGCACACCCATGCCTCTGTTTTGCCGCACTGCACCCCATACTGCTATGCTCTCTGTACTGTCGCTGCGACTGTCATCCCACCGCACTGTCCTTGCGCTTTGTCATGTCGCATCCTTGGGGCCCGTTTTGCCGTTTTTATAATATTGTCAAAGGCGTTGTAATCGATCGTACCGCATCACACATGTCATACTGCCGCTGTCACTATTCCTGTCACGGCATGCTGGTGTTTCCCTCCTCCTCCTCCTCCTCCTCCTCCTCCTCCTCCTCCTCCTCCTCCTCCTCCTCCTCCTCCTCCTCCTCCTCCTCCTCCTCCTCCTCCTCCTCCTCCTCCTCCTCCTCCTCCTCCTCCTCCTCCTCCTCCTCCTCCTCCTTCTTCTTCTTCTTCTTCTTCTTCTTCTTCTTCTTCTTCTTCTTCTTCTTCTTCTTCTTCTTCTTCTTCTTCTTCTTCTTCTTCTCGTCACCATCGCTACTCTTGTAACGGCTATCCTGCTACCCGCCAGCACATACCCGCACAGCATGACCGTGAACGGCTTTGCCATCACGTTCGAGGTGGACATGGACGCGGGCGCGCACGTGGCGACAGGTGGCAGTGCCAGCCGCGAGGAGGAGGTCGAGCGCTCGAGCCGCGTGAACCTGCGCTGCCTCACGCACCGGTATGCATGCGCTTGGCACAACACGCTACGCGCGCATCCGATGCAATGAGTCGTGCAGGTGCCTGGCACATTAGTAAATAGGTCGCTTACTTGTAGGCTGCATGTCTCGATGGTGCCCGAAGACTTTCGTGGTTTCTGCCAGAACCATTGTACTGTGCTGCCTCACCCACTGGTAATGCGCGCGTCCAGCACATGAATGCATACGCCGCATGCTGGTAGACTGCACCTCTCGTGCTTCACTTTCACTTTTGCGGGGGGCCACGATGAGAAGCGCTAAGGCTCGTAGTACTTCCTAGTCTCAGTTCATGTCCACAAAGCCTTACTTTCTGATGCCACAGAACACTATGAATAACACCACCACTACGATTAGCAGTATATGGATAAGACCACCACCACCACTACTAGTAGTACATGGATAAGACCACTATATGGATTAAACACTATATGGATCAGACCACTGTGGATACACCTGCTGCATGCCCGAGCAATGTCGTCCCCCAATATATGAGGATATTGATGGAATTCACTTGTGATAGAAAGAAATGGTCAATGTTGTCAAGTTGGCACAACGTGGCGAACAAACAAAATGGCTAACATAGTAGCGCGGGCGCCACTCAACAAAGCAACTTGGTCCCCGCTTGACAAAGTAACGGGGATTCCTGCCATGCCCTGGTGGGTCACGGTGCTACAGCAAGAGCCGCGCCCCCATCCTCAAGGGCTGCTCCTGCTACACGTGCAAGAACCACACACGGGCGTACCTGCACCACCTGCTCAACTGCCACGAGATGACGGCCGAGGTGCTGCTGGAAATGTGGGTTGGCATTCACTATAGATTTGAATACCCTGAATCGCATTCACGATAGCTTGTAATAAGATGACTTGCATTCACTATAGATTTGAATACCCTGAATCGCATTCACGATAGCTTTTAATAAGATGGCTTGCATTCACGATAGATTTTAATGCCCTGAATCGCATTCACAATAGCTTTTGATAAGATGACTTGCACTCACGATAGATTTTAATGCCCTGAATCAAATTCACGATAGCTTTTAATATTATGACTTGCATTCACGGTAGCTGTAGCGCGAGATGGTCCACGAGCTATCTATGTGAAACCATCCACAAATCTGCATTCACAATATAGCTTTTAACAGGATGAATTCCATGAAGAAATGGAAAGGTTTGCGTTATGGCATGATGGATATTAAGTGATGTGTGTGTGACGTGTGTGTGTGTCCGTCCCTGGCAGGTTGTTCCCTTTTTGTGATGGCTGTATAGCTGAGATTCTTGGGCGATACCTTGGATGGATGGTGGGGTGTCTGGGAGGGTAGGGTAGGGGTTGCATCACACCCCCTTCCTCATTACTTACCATTGCATGTTGTGTGAGGGGGGGGGAGGGTAATGTGTGGTGACAGGCTGGATGGGTTTTGGACGCCTGCTAAGAAGCAACGCTAAGATTAGAAGTTCCTCCGGCCTCGTGCAGACCAGCAAGTACTTAGTAACATACTATGGGAAACAATAGCGATGCATTTGGGCTGATGCGTATCTAGCCAATGATGTTCTTGCTTTTGTGCCGTGCAGGAAAATGTTGGCTTCCAAGCCATACAGTCGATAGCCCACTTAAATTGCTTTGGCTTTTGTGCTGCCCAGGAACATGTTGGTACGCGCCACTTGCTTTCCTTGTGAATAGAAGTTTGACCCAAATACGATCATTAAGTGATTGGTTGCCAAGAGTTGCAGGCCAGGCTTGTTGGGATCGAAATAAGTGAGGACAATATCATCACTTTGTGCGAAGGGAATGGCTTACTCTAGATGCCAGCTGCGTACCTCTGCGTGTGCACATGCCTGGATCCTGCAGACACAATCACCACCACTACCTGCAATTCTTCCACGCCATCCGCAAGGCGATCGCGGAGCAACGCTTTGAAGAGTATGCGGACTGGTTCATTCGGAGAAGGATGAAGCTGAGGTTGCCTGACGAGTAGTGGATGGCTGTAGTTCCTTATATCATTTTTTGTTTATTTATTGGGGCCGTGCAAGGAGCTTTTGGTCCAATGAAGAGGCGACCTTGGTGCAGCCAACCATTTTCAATTGTGTAGTATGCCGCACTGCTATAGGGGGTTTTGCATGCCCTTCGTCTCACCGTACAACGTCGATACGGCTCCCCAACGGGACCGCATGTAATTAATTCATTAACGTCTACGCATTTTCTTCCTCACTAAACCGAAGAATTATGTGATCTTTAGTTTCTGCAAGCATCGGATGCTTGTCTATTTTACAAAATTGTGTGTGCCTCCTGTGCGTGTTTTCCACAAACTGTAAGTAAGTACTTGCGTGCCACACGCATGGGCATGCCGGATCGATCCATGATGTCTATACTTGGTTCAGATAGGGTTGCGAGATGTTGATGTATTCTGCTGGTGCTGGTGCTGCTGCTGCTGGATGTATTCTGCTACTGCTATCTTAAGTTTTTCCTATATATGCACCCGCATGTCTACCCGGGGGTTGTGGGTTAACCCTGGGAATGCCCCTAAAAACCCTCAGGCTCCGGGAGAGGCCTTTATATCCTCCCAAACCGGCGCCTCTAAATGTGTGTGTTCCATGCCTATCTGTGGGCTCTGGACCATTAAATTAAATTAAATTAAATTATAACATGCCTCCGTTGGGCCATCCATTCCATCCCATGTTCCCCTCCCACTGAGGACTTATGCTCACGTGACGCAGTCACGTGTCTATTAATTCATTAATTAATTAATGCCTCCGTTGGGAGATCATGTTGCACATATTCCTTGGGTGGGTGGAGGTGGGAGAAGCCGCGTAATCAAACTAATCCTAACTCTAAGCTATCTAGTCTAGAAAATCCTCACTACACTACTCAGCAAAACGCCCCTTCCTCTTGGGGGGGGGGGGCTTGCCCACAGGGGCTGGCGTGTGAGCCTGGACAATCATATCTGCCACCTCTTCTTGTTCCGCATGGCAGACCAAAGAAGGGAGAGGGAGTGGATGCGGTGTTCAAACTGAGCTGGACCACTAGGTCGGCCAGCAACATCTGGATGTAGTTCATGGCAGGTTTACCTAGCTTGAATCCTGGAAATGTCCTAATTGGGGCCAGGCCAGGTCAAGATATGCCGCCCTGGTTGGCCAAGCCGCTGGGGGCCGGCCAGACCAAGGGCGGTGTCAACCTGGCTGGTGCGAGCAAGATGTCCTACAAATGCTATCCTACGCTGCCTAATCTCGTCCGAAATACGAGGCATACCCTGGTACAAAGACTCTAATGACCTATGCTTGGAAAATCCTACATTCAGGACCTGTCGGAGCATCCTGTAAACCGTGCCGTCTAGCTTAGCCGCCACTGTGTCCGTGAGTGTCCACGCCTCGGCGCCATACGTAAGCACCGTGAGGACAAGGACTTTAAAGAGCATGCGCTTGCGGTGCTCGCCCAGGCCCTTCGAGCGCAAGTAGGTGTTGAGCGAATTGAGCCTGGCCCAGGCCAGACCGATGCGGATGTCCACATCGTCGGCGGTGTCAGGGATCATGCTCCCCAACAGTTTTAAGCGGTCACCGGGAACGGGACCTCTGTCCCGTCGAGCAGTCGCGGCAGCGGTGGGCGACTGGAGGCCCCAATCACCATCGCCTCAGTTTTGACCCTAACCTCCAACCCCACCGCCCTCGCCTCCAAGCCCAGACAGTCCAGCCAGGTCTGAATGTGCTCGGGGCGCGCGATGATGCTCTGGACCATGGGGCAGCCTTACTGCATCCGCTATGAGTCAGCCATGCTTTGCCCATGCAGAGAGCCACTCTCTGCTGAGACGCCATCATGCCCAAGCCATTGCCTAGCCATGATCATCTTCCACCCCATGTCCGCAACTTTGCACAGCTGCTGGAATACATGGTGGTGCAGGTGCACCTCGATTGTGCACCCCGAGTAGGTGGCAGTTTACACCCACCACCTGCAGGTTGTCGCCGAGAATGTATTGAAAACCATTGAATTGAATTGAATTGAATTGAATTGAATTGAATTGAGTTGGAACATAACTCCGTTGGGAGTATATGTAGCACATATCCCTGGGGCATATGGCTTTTAATACACTCTGGGCCACTTCCTGCCGGCAAGGCTGGTAGGGTGTATTTAAACTACACCTGCTCTGCATGGGTGCACAAAGTGCAGGGCTGCACCCCACTATGACTATCCTAGCACCTACGGAAAGGCGCTGGCATCAGTAGGGGGGCCGGGAAGATCAGCATGGCTATACAAAGGCTAGCTAGGGCATGGCTTCTCAGCAGAGAGTAGTTACTCCCTGCATGGGCAAAACATGACTAAATGAAGCTAGTGTCTAATCACCAAGAAAATGTCCTCAAATGAGGACATTTTTAAGCATGGATACCATTTGTAATAACTAACACATGTCAACACATCCATGGGTACGGTATGGAACCATGTTCATTTATGATATGTTCAAGAGTTGCAATGCTTAACATCCATGAAATATGCTCATTGTATAATTGTTTACGATTTATGAATGCAGGGGGGTCGCTACGCGAGTGACCAAATAGCACTCAAGTCAACAATATGCCAAGAAAGAAGGCTAAGCCAGGTCATGGCTGGCCCTGAAAATGCACCCAGGGTGCCCACAACATGTCTATGTTACACCCTCGCAGTCCTAGACCCTGCAGCCTGCCAGGGTGGGGGGACAAAATGTAACTGGCAACCAGGGACCATGGTGCAGGCCTTACAGCAGGTGTAAAGCTAGCTCAGTCCAACGAGTGAAATATGAAGCAAATACTCGCCAAGGTTAGGTCCATGATCGTTGGTAGAGGCTCGGCTGCCACCACGGTGCTAAACCATGATGCTGAACCCTTACGTTATATATGAAACATATACTGCAAAGAGGCACAAGTTGTAACACAAGCACAATGTAAACATGACAAGCTCAAGTTTCCAAGCCAGTCTTGATCACTTGGACATGAGTTGAAGCATTAGAAACATATGGGCAACATACCAGCAAGCCTTGAAAGACTTCTCAGCAACAAGGCAGTATATGTGTTGAATCAAACTACCACATCGCAATTAAGCACAGCGACTTCTAGTCGCTGCTGTTTTGATAACGCAAGGCCGTTTACCTTTTCAGTGACGCAGCGGGAAAAGAAAGTACTGCCCAGCAAACTTCCGTTATTCCCCGGACATAAACGTAATCAAAACCACGAAGTTGGGCATTGAAAGCAACCGGAATTATCACGTCTGCGAGAGTTATAGGTTACAATCCGCTTAACACGCTTACTTAGAACGGTGCGGTTGAGAATGACAGTCGGAACCTTGCTCTTGACGTGCGCCCAGGCCGCCAGCTGCGCGGGCCAGCTCAAGAAATATATATTAAAGGACGGTGACGCGTGGGAAGCACCCAGCCTTGCGGCAAAAGAAAAATATGGCTCGCGCTCGCCCTGGTTTTCGCCAGGCGCGACTGCGACATCACGACGAAAAAATAGAGACTCTTTGACGCATGCAACTGCCCAGGTCCCTCTTCTCCCCATGTCGCCCATAAGCCCAGAAGCGTACCATAACCCATACTCGCGATATCCGCAGCGCCTGGGCGGAAAAAGAAATTGTAAAACCGAACTGCGAACTGACCTATCATGCGATCTACGTAGCTCTCAGATTTTCTTCAACAATGCCAAAATCCGTTCATGAACAAAATTTTCGACATATACAAAGCACCTGCACGTGAAGAATAGCATCTTCGAAATCACTAGATTACGATCTAAAATGATGTCTTCGTCCGGGGCAGAATAATGCCCTATAACATTCAGGCAAGCCTCGGAACTGGCACGACCCCATAGCCGCCACTCGACAAAACACTCGATTGCATTGCGATGTTCTTGCTATTGTAGGTACTTTTCGTCGCCTCATATTTTCCAGGTACGGTCGACCCCTGTCGACCCCAGGGGCTTGGCGCGCTCAGTACCTATCCCAGTTTCGCGCCAAAACCCACCAAGTGACCCTAGGACCAAATTTGGCGCCAAAACCGCGCCCCTGACCCCCCCCGTCTCAAACGAGGACTATGTCCTCAAATGAGGACATTTGGTTTTTGGACACTAGGCATCATCTGGTGTGTGGCTTATCATAGGCACACATGTACATGACTAAATAATGCCAACTGTGCATCAGCTGGTATAGTGCCTGTAGTAGGCGTACATGTACAAGGCCACGGTGGCTAGGCCTGACTATTCTACACTACTGCTCTCCTACGCGGACGTGCTGCGATCAGCGACCGCCTCCACCACTGACGCCATCGCCACCAAGCTCCAGGAGCTGGAGGACCACCGCCAGGCCCAGCAACGGGTGGTACGTCACTGACCGCGCTCGCCGCGAGTGCCGAGTGGTGCTACGTCGCTTCCCCCAGAAGCCAGGTGAGACGTCAACCTCCCTTGCTGACGAGCTCAAGAACCAGCTTTTTACCCTCATGGGCGTGGTAGGTGGTGTAGAACTGCGAGGGTGCCACCGCCTTCCCCACTCACGGGACAAGGCGGCGCCCCCACCAGTCCTGCTCACCTTCCCCTCCCCTGAGGATAAGCAGCGGTTCCACTCTCGTCGCAAGAGGTTGCACGACCTCACCTGGACGCTGGACGACGACCTGACCCCCGCTCAGCAGCAGCAGCGACGCGACCTGTGGCCGGAATACCTCCGCCATAAGCAGGACCCCTGAAGCCTGCAAGGTGTACTCTGGAGGGGCGGCCGGACCTGATGTCAGATCAACCACAAGATGTGGACGCCCCCAGCGGGCTAGAATAATAGCCCTAGTTTGTATCCATTGGTAGTCAATGCCGCTCTGGCAGCCATGCTTAGAATGTTTGCCCCGCTGTGCCAACATACCTAGTCACGCGCAACGCACGGTACACAACCAGCCATAGCCTTAGTCCTAGTGACAGCCATGCTACGTCCTGGCTATGATCAGTTTACTAGCCATAACCTTAGCTTAGTCCTTGTACAGCCATGCTACGTCCTGGCTATGATCAGATTACTCGCCCACGCTCCTTGTTATGCCATGCTCACATGGGTGACTTATTGCACCCATGCACAGACTGCCGGATCGTTAGCGTGTCCATTTAGCTATCGTGCCCGCATGCAGCTGTGCCATGCCTTAGGCATGAAGGAGACTAGCCACGAGCCACACGAGCCACGAGGTAGCCATGGCTGACTTTGGAGCTCATAACTGTCACGTTTGAGCACCGAATTTAGTCGTGAATATATCACAATCGCTTCGTCTTTCTAAGACGCACATGCTGATATAATTTTCCGGCGCTATTACGCAATATATGACGAGCAAACGCTCCTCGACGCAACGCAGCCTAGCGGCTGCGCTCGGCAATGAAAATACGTCTGCAGCTCCGGCTGCAGCTTCGCCCTCAGGCCCGGCAGGCAGCGGTGACACTAGTCGCGCACTGGTGGTCGCCCAGCCCCCTCCCAGGCTTCCTGCCTCGCCTTCAGCCTCGCCCGAGCCCAAACGCAGCCGCCCAACCGAACCTAGCTGGTCTGAGTACGACTTTGACGTTGATGAGTTATTTTCCACCTTCGACGTCAACAGACCCGGCTATTTCGACAGGCCACGCATCCGGATACTGGAGCTCCTGTTTTATGGGTCGTATGCCTCCCTTCTTGACCTGTGCCAGTGTTACTACGCCCTGGCGCCTCTCTATTCCAAACACCTAGCCTGACTTCACCTAAACTAGTGGTGAGGTTACCTAGTGATGAGGAGCTACATTGTGGAAAGACCTGGGACGTGACGACTCTATTCTCAATGCATTCTTATACATTCTAATATAATACGCCATACACCGAATAAAACCAGCAGGGTACTACGAAGGAAACACTACTACACTGCCATGACCCTAGCTAATATGTGTTAATTCATAACACACGCCGGGTGCATGCAATTCACGAAGGACAGCTGCTGCATAAATGATCGCCGACCTTCGTGTATGCTCGGGCCGACATCGACCCTTGCCTACAGGACCAACGCATGTCCACAAGGTTCACACGGAGGATAAAAGGACCACTACTAAAGTACGCAGCGCGACGCGACTGCACCGAACCACCATACTGTACAATTGCCACGTCACAAGGCCCGGTACCGACCGGCCAACAGGTCCTAACTACAGGTAAGCCTAGGAAAGTCAGCGAACTGTTCCGGAATGGCTGAGGCAACAAAGGACCCAATTTATGTCCGTAACAACAACAAAAGTTACGCGACGTAACACCTCCCCCCCCACAAAGGTAGGGAGCCCTCTCCCTACGTACAGGGAGGAAACCAAAGGGGTAGGAATAACCTAAAGCACCCAACAAAAGGCTAACACAATCGACTGACCATCCAAGGCCCAAAGCAAAAACATGCTAACCTCGGGTCCACCCCAAACGGTGTAGGGATCACCAGCACCACGCCGGGTGTGAGGCTCCCCTAACTGCCTTGCACGGAGGCTTGCCGGGAGGGACGGCACTAGGCCAGGACACGCGTAGGAAACAATGTTCACACTGAGGACAGAGAACGGCCAACCAACTTGCCAAGCCCAGAGGGCGACTCTATATACCGGAGGGACAACACCCTCAGGTCGGGCCTAGAGCCCTCTATCTACACACCAGTAGCCTGAAAAGTACCACAGGTGGCCAAAAGCACCGCCATGTACGCCCGGTGCCTGAGCAACATCAGTAGGGTTGTCATGGTTGTCTACATGGAGGAACACATCCTCCCAGACGCCATCAAGATACATGCCGAGGAAAGCCCAGTAGTATCGTAGCTGTGTCAGGACCACCTGTCCACGGGCCCAGTCAAGGAACCCACACTGAAACTAGCGCACTAAGGGCTCTGCCGACAGCAGAAGGAGGGCGCGCAGGAGGAACCGATAGAAGGCCAGCTCACCACGAGCAACGGAGGTGAAAAACAAATCCAGGAAACGCTCCACGTTGCCGGGCCACAAACGCACGTGCCGGATCTCACGACCGGGCTTGCTAACACGCGTGACCGAAGCCGAGGACGCCGCAACAGGAGCAACGCGCGGTCGGTGGACGACGGCGGAGGCGGGCGCGACGGAAGCTGGTGGCCGGGCAGGAGCGGCGACAGGGGAAGACGTCGTGGCCGGTCGGGCAGCTAGCTAGAGGTCCAATCACCCATGGCCGAATCATACGTATCCTCGGTAGTGTCAAACTGACCCACTTGCCCGTCGACGCCTTGCCCAAATCTGGATGACGCTGAGGCTCGGCCGGCTGAACAGGCGCGACGGAGGGAGCCACGGACGGAGCGACAGCGGCCGGCTGAGCATGCGCGACGGAGGGAGCCACGGACGGAGCGACAACGGCTGGCTGAGCAGGCGTCGTCTGACATGATGCATGGCTGCGGAGGGCGGGGGACAACCAACCGACCCACAGCCAGAGGAAATAACATAAGGCAAGGAAGGAAAACAACTAGAGGTTGTGCAGGTTTTCACTCAACCAAACATAAGTAATCTTCCCAGTCGATCACTACCAGACGGGTCTATTTACATAATGTCATAGGGCTTCTTCGATCTACCACTCTATTTAATCGCTCTACTAGGTGTGAGGAGGAGGGATGGTACGCAGTGCCAAACGTCACTTTAGTACCAATAGCAGCAAAGAACTCTGTCCAAAAGTCCGAGGTAAACAACTTGTCCTTATCAGAAATAAAATGCCTGCTCAACCCATGGTAACGATAAACGTTTTGAAGGTACAGCTGAGCACAGTCACGAGCAGTAGTAAGCTCCAAGGGACAAGGGTGTGAGGATATCAGTGCGGCTAAGGCTTCCGGCTCAGTGCATGGCCGTAAACACTGATATGACGCTCTAAATCTGACGTAGGACTGGCTACCGAGGTATCTACAGAAGGTTTTAACAAGTCACCCACAACTTTACCAAAAAGAGGGGTGGACTAGAAGGAACAACATTACCATACGACTTCCCAGCCCTAGTGGACACATGACGGAGGGGAAAAGAAATAATTCTATTAGTATCCTCCCCCCCCACCGAGGTGACAGGTGTGCCCTCACACCGAAGAGAAAGGCCCACATGAGAGAGGAGATCAGGAAAACGAACAGAGGTATGGAAAAGGTAGACCTGTATACTGCCCGTCATGAGGGTTGTCACCATATAGGGAAAACACCAAGAGGAGTAGGAACGCGGGTGGTAGTGAGGACATCTAGATCCTCGAAAAAGGAATAGTCAGGACGTCGGGATAAAGCATCAGGGACAATATTATCGCCACCCTTGACGTATTGCAATTTAAAGGGGCAAATTGCGCACGGAATTCCATCAACCGCGCTTGCCTCGAGGAGTGAGGTTGGGTTGTGACAGGAGGTGAATCAGAGGACGATGGTCGGTTTGAATAACCAACCGGTAAGGGTCAGCATCACAAGGCTCACTGATACAGACATGGAACTGGGCACCTTTAAGGAAATGTTGCCATGCATGACAGCAGTATACCACAGCCAATAACTCTTGTTGGTGAACAGGGTAGTTGCGCTCAGCAGGTAACATAGTCCTAGAGATGTATTCGATGGGTTGCAAACCATGACCCTGGTCTTGGAGGAGAACTGTCACCCCCAATGGCTACCTTACTAGTGTCAGTAGCTAATACAAACAGTTTCGAGGTATCTGGCAAGACGAGGATCGCAGGCCGGAGTCTGCTGACAACAAAAACTTCAACAACGCAGAAAGGAAAGGACATTTTAGCTCACTCCTTCAGGACTAGTCACCGTGATTGATAAGGAACCAAATTCCACAGTAAGAGGGGTCTCAATAGAGGAGGAAGAAAACCCCGTTCGCGGGTTGGAGAAGGTAAAGGAGTAAGAAATCTGTCAGGGATATGAAATGGAGAAGGAACAGCTTCTGTACGAATTGTAGGAGGACCTGCAGGACGAGGATGTATTCCTATGTCGGTTTGACTATACCAAAGACATGAACTGCTGATGAATGTCTCTTTGATACCAAAGACAGAACTGCTGTGCTTCTTCAAAGAGGTGAAACTTCTTATACCTAATCACGTAAACGGAGGGGTTATTAATCACAGTATGTGCATCAGCCCAAGAAAGGAAAATACTAGACCATGAGGAAGTGATGTCTGCGCAGTATTTTGCACGGCGATTATCATAATCAACTTTACAATATAGTCTGTAACTAGGCTAAATTTGCCATTGGGCAGAGGGACTAGCAAAACACTGGTAGAATATGGGGAATTACTAGGATCCCTTAAATCTGCTTCTAACAACGACACAAGTATTTGTTATTTAACTCTTATAATTCGGAGGGGCCCATACGAATGATACGATACATCGGAGAAAACCACCCGAGGAGGAGGGTATGAAGGAGTCTTTTCTTCAAAGACCCGAGAGGAATCTATAATAGACATGTAACGGACTTTATATTGGTAAGACACGGAGGAACATGCGCAATAAAACAAATATTGTCATTGCTGGTCATTAATTAAGACATTAATTAATAAATTAATTAATGTCTGGCCCGCACACTTCAGTCTACCGTTTCATTGTGCCAGACAATGCCCCCGCGCCATGTCACCCATGTGCACAGCATTAGTGCATCCACAGTTATGCCAGACTCGATCCTCGTGAACTCGTAGTTTTGATTGCACCTGTATAGAGCTTGCCTCCGGGCATGAGGGAAGACGTACGGGTGTCTCTGCCCCCCCCAGTGTGCAACATACAGGATGCTTTTCATTAGAATGAAAAGCGCTCTAACTCTGTATTATTGTGCTCTGTATTAAATTAAATTAAATTGTAACATAACTCCGTTGGGAGTGCATGGAGCACATATCCCTGAGATGGGGCATATGGCTTTTAATACATTCTTGGCTACTTCCTGCAAGGGTAGGGTGTAAACTACGCCTGCTTTGGGTGCAGAAAGTGCACCTGCACACCACTATTATGTATTCCAGCACCTAGGGCGCGCGGACATGAGGGGGGGAAGATCAACATGGCTATACAGTGGCAGTTTCACGTTTCGAGACTGAACAAGTCTCGAGTGGACACGTGTGTAGTACTCCTACAAACACAGATCTCGAATGATTTATCTAGTACAAATCCGACTGGCGTGCATCACTCCCCGGACAGGAGAACTTTTGCGGTTGGACTGTAGGTGTCAGCTGGCGATGCCTTAGGATCAGGAGACGTCCGTCCTATAGTCAGCAAAAGTGGGTGCGAGAGTTCCCCAGTTCGATTCCGGCCTGGATTCATTTGCAGATCGCGTTTTTCCGCAGACCGGCACTGAACGCAAATGGTTTTCACTATTTGCGGCGTGCCAAATCAGAATACAGTGGCTAGGCCGGCATGGCTTCTCAGCAGAGAGTGACTCTCTGCATAGGCAGAGCTTGGCTAAATTCTTCATTAATGCATCATCCATGGGGAGTCCCATTATAGGCAGAGTGTGGCTAAAGTCTGCTCTGTATTATTGGGCCGCCACCCGTGGACTTTCCGTGATAGACTCCGCATGGACATGTGCTACCCTAGGTGATATCGACAGGCTCCCACCTGGGCAGCCTCCCGCATGGTTTGTCTGTAATATGGAGCTGCCGGCGACGACACGGATCGGCATAGCATGGGCGCAACTCCATGACCACCGCCGCTGGTGGAGCAACCCCGCCCTACCCCGCGGATCGTCAAGCGTGACATCTTCAAGGTCGTCATTCTGACGATCCTGACCTACGGCGCCGAGACCTGGCCGACACTGACGCAGGAGCTGGGGCAACGCCTCGACGGCAACGTCACCATGAAGATGCTGCGCAATTAAGGCCCTTAGCATCCCCTTTGGTTTGCACATTAGTAATGAGGATTTGTACGCTGATTTGCCCTATGTGTCCCATATTCTTAGGCACAGGCGCCTGGGCCGGCCTAGCCGGCCGGGCACTGACCCGGCTGGCCCGCACAGATCAGGTACTAGACACATCAGATACTAAGACTAGCTCGGGCACCAAGCCCGCCCAGCCTGGGCGATATATCCTCACCTGGCGTGCCCCAGGCCGCGCGCGGCAGGGCCGCCACCCGTGGACTTTTCGTTATAGACTCCGCATGGACATGTGCTACACTAGACGTGACGGGCTCACACCCGGGCCGAGCCCCCTGGTTTGTCTGTAATATGGAGGCAGATGGTACGCAAGGATAGATGGCAAGTAGTGATGAAGGAGACCAACCCCAAGTCTGTGGGGGCGGGGCTCCGCGTGTGACCGTGTATGGCATTCATAGCGATTCGGGCCGTGGGGGCAGGCATTCATGATTTCTATATTTTCCTTACCATCCATGCTCTCTCTTTTCATCCACCACCCGCCCATCAGCCACGTCGTGTTCGCCATTATCTCTCCATATGCAGATCTTCCTACACACAGCCACGCGGCCTCCGCCATCGTCACGCCATTCATCTCCGAAAACTGCTCTATCCTCAGGCAACGTTGGACCGCCATGCGTCCAGGAGTAGTTGTCTCAACGAGTCAATGTTGCATAGCATAGAGTTCCATAATAAGTTACTGTAGGTTACATGTTTCCAAGTATCAGTAGGGAAGAATAACCTTGTGGGGACCCTAGCACATCCACATATACAATAGACTGACATACATGGGAGGGTGGCATGTACAGCAAATTCATGTACATGCTGGTCAGATGAACACACGCTGAAGCGCCCCGCAGTGAGTTAATGCTGCAAATGCCACGTGCTTTGCGCAATACGCTGCCCTTCACGCCAGCTGCGCAATCCTGCTCAAGGCAGGGCCCACCTGGATTCCCTGATGGCGCATATCCTCCGCCAAAAGCCTTGCAATGCGCACCCCACAAGCCGCCTCCCTGGCATTCCTCTCGCCACGGCCACCGCCACCACCCTCTCCTTTGCCCTCTCCGGTGGGCCCTCGCAGCGCCACGTCTACCAGCAGTGCCAACGCATGCTCCCCCAGCGATGGGCGGCGCATCCGCAGCCACGCGTAGGTGGCCAGGGACCCTGGCGCGCCGGCCTTGCTGGCGGCGAGCGCCACCGCCGCCAAGCAGAGCTCGTGGTAGCGGGGGGTGGGTAGCTGTTGCAGCCAGCCGGGGCGGCCCAGTACGACATCCAGGATATCCTCGAAATGCTTGTCATTGGAATCTAGAATATCATAGCAACCATTCTTGTCATTGGAACCGAGAATATCCTCGCAATCATTCCTGGCACCGGAGTCATGAACTGCCGCCGGGAATAACCGCTCCTGGGGTGGGAAATCCTCCTTGGGTGCTTCCTTTTTGGAATCTTGCACGGGCTCCTCGTTCAACCAGAACGCGGCAACCAGCTCTTGGAGGTAGCTGAGCCCTGGCTCTCTGAATCCACGTTCCACTCCCAGCCAACGTTGGCCGTGTTGCTCGCTCGGCATTGCCAGGCCCGCACTCCCCTCCACGCTCGAATCACCCCCGCCAAGCCTCGCCTCGCCCTCCCCTCCACCCCCCCGGGCATCCCGCTTGGGCCGTCCGCCTACCAGGGTGCGCCGGCCCATCTCCAGCACCGTCTCGGCCGCCCTGGGCAGGTCCCTGGCACGCACGCACGCACCCAGCACGGCGGCCCAGAGCGTCAAATGAGGGTGGGGTCGCCCATTCGGAAGCGCCTGCACAGTCTGGCGGTGCGGCCCAGTCTCGTGTGCTTGCCCATCAGAGAGCGCCAGCCCATTATCAGAAGCTTGTCCATTTAAGGGTAAGAAAGTGGCTCCCGTCGTTTGACTGAGGTGAGCGGTCTCCGACCGGCTGCCGGCCATAGAATCGGTCAAGTCCCGGCGGCCTTTCGACAATACGCGCGCCCCTTCCCCCAGGCCCCTCCCTTCTGCCTCCGCATAGCCCCCTTCCCACAGGCCCCTTTGTTTCTCCTCACCTGCGCCTGCAAGCCCCGCCCAACGGAGCGCCCTCAGCGCCTGTCCCGCATCGCCCACGTGCGCGCACAAACTGGCAAACGTCACCAGCCCCGCCACGCCCACCCTGCCCCCCACCCTGCGCGCCAGCGCGAGCATGGCCTCCAGGGTCTCCCCCGCGGTCGCCAAGCGATGCAGCAGCTCTTCTTGCCGGATGACAAAAGCGTTGAGGGATCGGGGTAGGGCCCTATCACTGCCATGGGGTATGGTCCCATCACTGCCATCCCTCGCCACCATTTCGGCACTGCCGACCGCCACACCCTGAGGCCCATCCCAAGTACCTTGTTCACCGCCATCCGCACCTGGCTGCCCATTCCTCGCCACGAGCAGAGTATCGACATCCCTGGTTATGCCCATACTGGCATCCGCATCTGCCCCCGCTCCCACGCCAGGGGCTCCTGCGCAGCCTCTCACCACCACCCTGGCATCCCCTCCGATGATTCGCTCGGCATCACCTTCCATGTCGTGGCGTTCATGGCCCCTCCCACCAGTCACCTCCCCCCCCGTCCACCATCTCCATCACCCCCTCGTGACTGGGGTAACTCCCTCACCCCTGAAACACCCCTGCCTGGCCTCTTAAAACTCCCACATGCCTTGAGCAATGCTCCCAACACAGAAAGCGTCGGCTCCATCCCCCTTGCGCGCATGTGCCCAACCACCGCACATGCTCCCTCGAAATCCCCCGCCTCTGCACACCCGTTCACGAGACTCGCGTAAAAGTGCCTGTCTGCAACCCAGGCCCCTACCCCCCGCTCCCCAGCAAACAAACTCCCATCATCTGTCACCCAACTGGACCCACCCCCAGAACCTGCAAATTCTCGCCCATCCGCCAGGGACCTGCCCCCCCTTCCACGATCACTTGCTTCCTCCAGCCAGGGTATAGCTGCCAAGGCGTCCCTGGCGCGCCCCCCCTTGGCCAGGCCGCACAGAACGAGGGAACAGGCGCGGGGTGAGACGGTGTCATTGCGGACGCAAGCGGTCAGCGCGGCCATTGTGTCGTCCAGACGGCCCAGGGATGCCAGGTGGTGGAGCAGGTCGTCGGCGGCCGCCAGCGTCCACTTACGGGATGGATGGACCTTGTGCGAGGAATTGTTGGAATGGTGGGAATGTGTTCCTGGTGGTGACGTCGGCGGTAGTGATGGTTGGGACTGTGGGAGTGCGGGGGGATGGGGGGAAGGGGCTGGTGGGGCGCCATCTGTCGCACAAAGGAGGAGGCAGGCGCCGGCACCAAGTACGATCATGAGAAGACAAGTCAAACACCGTAGGCGATACGTTGGACGATGGAAGAGCGATTATGAGAAGACAAGTGCAAGAGGCGATGCCTCAGATCATGGATGAGCGAGAATGTACAATGACACAGGCTACCTTGGCAATTATAACAGAAAGAGAGAAATCGCGATAGAGGGGATCGGGGGAGATACACATCATGACAGATCTGGAGCGCGCACAGCCTGGCGCTTACTGGGTGGGCAGTGGCTCTTTATACTCGATGCCGTTTCGGGAGGAAACAGGCATGGAACTGTCCAATAATAGACAGCACCTGTAGACCCAGCGGTAACGCTAAACCTATGGGTGTTGTTTCGGCAGGAAACAGGCATGGAACTGTCCAATAATAGACAGCACCTGTAGACCCAGCGGTAACGCTAAACCTATGGGTGTTGTTTCGGCAGGAAACAGGCATGGAACTGTCCAATAATAGACAGCACCTGTAGACCCAGCGGTAACGCTAAACCTATGGGTGTTGTTTCGGCAGGAAACAGGCATGGAACTATTGGAAAGACAACCAATTGAATCGACAACGATACCTGTTGGCCCAGCGGCAACGCTAAACCTATGCGTGCTGCATGGAGGGCATGGCCGCCACAGGATGACCACCAGGCCGCACAATATGCTGACCGCCCTTCCCATCATACAGCGCCTATGAAGACATTATTAGTCTCATGGTATGAAAACTGCACAGCCTGCCCAGACCTCCTGTTGGGCATGGAGCCTGTCACGTCGCAAGGAAAGCAGAACCACACAAAAAAGCAACCCCACCAAAAAAAAAGCAACCCTACCAATAAATTAACGCCCCACACTAGATAGAAGCTCAACCAAAGGATTGTAGCCACACAATCGATAGCAGGCCCATTAATGAATACCAACCCTGCATCAGGTAGCAGCCAGACCAAAGAATTGCAGCCTCACATAAGACTTTTGACACACCGGGGCAGGTGCTGGCGCCTTGTCGAAGCAGGTCGTCCAATGCGGTGTCAATGTCCTTGTGTGCACGGAGCCATGAGCCTGGTACGGGGCGCGGCCGCAACAGCCCCCGCTCATACGTCGAATACGGTCGTGGCCAGCCGACTAGGCTGGCGCATGCCGGCGCCGCGAGCGCCTTGGCAACGCCGGTGGCTGGGACCCCGCGTCCTCTTACTCGAGATGCTCCTATGCGAGAGCAGCCAGCGTTAGCATGGCTCGCTGCAGCCGTGAAGATCGAACAATAGTTCGCATTCCGGGACGGGAGATGGGGCCACTCTGTTGCCAGGGGCGGCCGCGTGGACATTGCTGCAACCAAGACATTCAGGCTGCCCTTTCTCCACCGCATCCTCAACGCGGACTAGCTGCATGCTCCAGGATGCTCCAATGTGAAATGGCTGCTTGAAATAACGACCCTTTGCCCCTATCCACGGGGTCGCATGTAACCGGACAAAGCTGCACGTTTTAACGATGGGCACCGTACGGTGCTGCAGCGCTGTTGAGTAAAGCATGGGCTTAACGCATAAGACCCATCCATACTGCGCTGGTGGTACTTAACATGTTGCTATCGTTGTCCTACCACACACGGGGCTTGTTGTTGTTGCGACGTCGACTTTGTTTATCCTTCGTCGACAGCCAAATCGGATGAAGGCGAGCAGAAAACCTTATGTCTAGTCCCTGCACTGTTGTATATTTGGTGCCAAGCAGTACTCAATAACTATTCATATTGCAAGGAAGCGACAGTCCAGAAATGTTCGCCCCTAACGTGCTTTTAGTCGGCTGTCACCGATTAATTGCGTAATCATTGGTGTTCTTATGAAAGCTTCATGAGGTGGTTAACTGGTTATGGAGGCTGGTAGATGGTAGAGGCCTGGAGGGTGCGTTTAGCTCGGCGATGGCTGCTGTCCGTATGCTTGGAAAACTTATGCTGCTCACTGTACAGGGGCAAGGTAGTAGGCATAGTACAGTCGTAGGCACGAACCCCAGCGCAGCCGTGCCAGGTAACCTGTGCAGGCGGTGCTCTGCTCAGTGCTCAGATCATGGACTTTATTTCGATTTGGACTTTATCCACTTTCTCTGAAACTTTCGTATGTCACCATTTCCAGCCAGAAACCGACGTCAAACAGGCGTCAAAAAGGCATTTTACTGTTTTGTCAAAATTGTGAGCATGGCCTCGTTACCACGGCTCAAATTAATCACCTGAGCCGTAAGGAAGTTGATCGAAGAGACTTCGAATTGCTAGCAAGCGATCTGTCTTACAGGTCAAGCGGCCAATTGTGCTCGTTCAGCTGAATTCGAGTGTTGCATTGTTCCCGCCGCAGGTCAAAACAGCGAAGGTAGCCAATGGCGTCTCTCTCTACCAGCATCCCTGTTACAACATGCCGGTTATTGGCGGCAACCTCGTCCAGGTTACGGCCAATTCAATCTTCCCGCCATGGAGAACAACGCTCAAGGCTAATTCCTAACAATGCGGACCTTCGATGGAAAGGATTGGCGTTGCAGGGGCTAGGGCAGCCGCTGGCCCTGCGCATTGCCGGGCCATCTCTGCGTACGCCGTTGTCGAATAAAGCTCGCACGGTCACCGCAAGCAGCGAAGCCTCTGATGTTCCCAAGCCCCTGGCTGGAGAGGATGCCGCGGTGTTTGAGCTGGAGCAACAGAGCCTGAAGTCGTGGGCTTACTTCTTCGGCGTGCTGGGAACCGTCATGGCCGCCCTGTACGTGATCTGGCTCGAGCCCAGCATCGACTTGGGAGGCAAGCTGGTGGACAACCTGGAGGCCATCGCTGGCTCCCCCGAGGCCACAATCCTCCTCATCCTTTTCGTGTTCGCGGTCGCCCACTCCGGTCTGGCCGGCCTCCGGCCCGTCGGCGAGCAAATCATCGGCGCGCGCGGGTACCGCGTCCTCTTCGGCGTCGTCTCCCTCCCGCTCGCCGTCACCGCGGTCGTCTACTTCATCAACCACCGGTACTCGGGCACGCAGCTGTGGAACATCCAGAGCGTGCCAGGTGTCCACACGGCGGTCTGGCTGGCCTCTTTCATATCCTTCTTCTTCCTGTACCCGTCCACGTTCAACCTTCTCGAGGTCGCCGCGGTGGACAAGCCCAAGTTACACCTGTGGGAGACCGGGGTCATGCGGATTACTCGCCACCCCCAGATGGTCGGCCAGTTTGTCTGGTGCCTCGCACACACCGCATGGATCGGGTCGAGCTTTATGATGGCGACGACCGCAGGGCTCATGCTCCACCATTTGTTCGGGGTATGGCACGGCGACCGCCGGCTGGAGGCCAAGTACGGCGACGCGTTTCGTGAGGTCAAGGCCCGGACAAGCATCTTACCGTTCCAGGCGATCATTGAGGGTCGGCAGGTGCTCCCCCCCGACTACCTCAAGGAGTGGGCACGGGTGCCCTATTTCGGCATTCTCATCTTCACACTGGGGGCCTACTTCTCGCATCCGCTCATGCAAGCGGGCAGCTACTACCTGGGCTGGTAGATAATGGGGTGCAACGACTTGCAAGGACGTGCAAAGAGCTAGAGGAACGTGCAAAAGAGGGCTGGTAGGTGATGGAGTGCCAGGAGTTTCCGCGTTTGGCTTGACAATGGATTTGATGCTACGGCAAGCAAGCAGCTAGTACCTGGGCTAGTGGATTGAATAATTAATCGAAGCACGCGACTTTGTGACGTGAGCATACATTCTCAATGAAGTATAGTGATTCTGCGCTGGTTGTCTCATTGATACATTCTCAATGAAGTACAGTGATTCTGCGCTGGTTGTCTCATTGATACATTCTCAATGAAGTACAGTGATTCTGCCCTGGTTGTCTCATTGATACATTCTCAATGAAGTATAGTAATTCTGCGCTGGTTGTCTCATTGATACATTCTGAATGAAGTATAGTAATTCTGCGCTGGTTGTCTCATTTATTCATTCTCCATGAAGTAGGCTGGTGCTTGATGGGGTGCAAGGATGTGCGAGGAGGTGGAACGATGCGCGGACGAACAACGTGCACTGGTTGGCTGTGCAAGGGAGTGAAAAGGAGGTGAACGAAGGCGAGAGGATGGTCCCATTGGGGTCTGCCAAATGGTGCAAAAAGGTCCTATGCACTGCATAGCTATCACTACACGCTCCGTTGCTACGGTCATAAAGTCTGGTTGTCTCTTGATAAAGTCACCTAGATTCTTCTCCAGAGTTCGGGTCTGCGGCTGCGCTGCTTGTCTTGTTGATAATGTCACCTGGAAGTCAGCCACCAGATTAGGTTGGACCAGGGTCATCGCCGTGCGAAGCTGCAGGGCTTACTTCCGTCCCTGTGTAGCGTGGCCGGGGCTGGGTGCTACGGCAATTAATTAATTAATTAAACTCGTGCTCCCGTTGGGGAGTCACGGAGCACCGAAGTGCTTTTAATCCCTGTGTGTGCACAACAGGAGAAAGGGCAGAGACCCCCAGTCTCCTTCATGCCTAAGGCATGCCACAGCTGCATTCGGGCGCGCTAGCTAAACCGACACGCTAACGATACCGACGCTTGCTACGGCAAGCGCCTGGTCAGCCAAATGGGCCCTGTCGACCCACATGCTGTGAGATGTTCCAGGACTATCCCCGGAGAGAAAGTGTAGGGGTGGCAGAAGCATCTGGAAACTGTTTTCATGGCATGTGAAGCACGTGGAAGTTCAGTGAC
The DNA here is from genome assembly GCA_009746045.1 of Mesostigma viride. Lineage (NCBI taxonomy): Eukaryota > Viridiplantae > Streptophyta > Mesostigmatophyceae > Mesostigmatales > Mesostigmataceae > Mesostigma > Mesostigma viride. Next base: position 2,882,934 of record RPFO01000312.1, read on the forward strand.
ACAGTCATACATGCTCTCGTCCTCCGTGTCTCGGTTAGTAGTATGCTAGGGGTGTGTATGGGCTCCACAACTCAGAAAAATTTTGACGTGTTAATTGAGTAATCAACTAAATCAATTAATTAATTAGCATGTTTGGCACATTGCTTGTGGGCTGCTGCCTGGGCTCCCGTACTTTCCCCTCCCACTGAGGACTTATGCTCACGTGACGCAGTCACGTGTCTATTAATTATAATTAATTAATTAATTAATTGTGGGCTGCTGCCTGTAAATGAACCCCACCTATACATCCGTCTTGGTTTCCTGAAAAAGTAAATGCCATCATTATGTGTTACGTGGGACCACCTGTTTAAAGGGTGCGATCGCATCCTGCCTGCACATCCAGGCACATTATATCTAGGTCATCTAGTCGCTCTTCACGCCAGCCAGCCACAATTTCAATGAACAAGGCTACACATTTCCATCTCCATTCATATTCATCATCCTGAACGACTAAAAAAAGCAGAAAAGATAACGGCAGGCTCGAGCTCAGTACCATCATGGTCCGGATTAATTCTCCAGATTTCTGGCCTGCGCTGGTTGTCTCCTTGACATCAATTGTCCCTTCGATCCATGCACATGAAACATCTATGCTATATCAAGCTAGATACTACAGTAGTATATATTCATCGAGAATGATAAATTATGGAGGTGAGATTGGCATGCAACATAAGGAAAACCCCGAAAAGAAGAAGAACCCTGAAGAAATTCATAGTAATCTGAAACGGGAATCCAAGGATCACGCCAGCTGCACAAGGTACAACGAACTACATCACAAAACTACAACACGCAGCAACATCGCTGCCGGCCCACCATGCAGGCCTGGGAGGGATCTAGACCGCCTGGGTCGCGACAAAGTCGGCCCGGGTGCGGCGGAATAACACATCAGCCACGGTGCGAGTGAGGGCGAGTGACAGGCGCTGCCGCCAATACGAGGACCACGTGCGGCCGGCAGACCACGGGGCGGTCTGACCCTCGAGGTTGAGGCGGTCTTCACGGTGCTGGCAGCACTGAGTCGTGGAAAAACTCCGCCGTCTTGGGGCCCATGGCCCCGAACTCCTCAAGGACAAAGGGGATGACCCGGTGGGGCCCCACATTGCCGTAGGAGGCAAACTTGTCGCGCACAGCCACAGCGGCAGCAGCGCCGGCATCCACAGCCGCCCAGAGGATGTGGCGACCGGAGAGCGGCCGAGCCACGGAGACATCGACGAGCAGGTGGCACCCCTGCCCATCATAGTCAACAAGCCGCACGGTAATGTCGGGGCGGTGGTAATTGGGTGAGTATAGACGGGGCGGCCCCATCCGCGTCCTCGCACTTGATGGTGGAGTGGGGAAAGACCGACCGAACCATGGCACACACCACGTGGAGGAGAGCGGTATGGAGATAGAGGTACAGTTCTGGTTCTGCTGGCCACTACCCATGCACGCGATGTAGTGCGTCCCAGTAGTATCGAGAGCAAGCCCGCAGCTGCCACAGGACGCACCCGCCGTCGGATGAGAGGTTGCGGGGCAAACAGCTGGTGGCGGAGGGCGATGGCGTAAAGGGCCGGAACCAGCGTGAACAAAGGGTTCATGGGGAGGGCGTGCCGGGAATGCGGCCCCCACGCTCCCCTCAAGGGAAACGAAGTAAAGCCAAGCCTTTCCCTGATCGTTCAAGTTCGCATGTAGACCCATCCAGTCGGCACAGTTTAGTATACCCGCGTAGGTCTTTTGTTGTTTTTCATCAAACGCAGGCAGGGAAGACACTAGGACTGACGACTGTCAGTGGACACGCCGGGCATGCCCCGCGGGGCAGGTGACGGTGGACGGCCTGGGCGGGGCGGGCGAGGTCGCAGGCCTGCTGGATCCCGAGGTAAGAATCCTGCACAGCCTGCACGAAGGGCAAGGGGGATGGGGTGACCCAGTCAGGAATGGCCAGCGCTGACGGCGCTGGGGACCAACCCGCCGGGATCTCCGCCCAGGCCTGATGAGCAACAGAGCTAGATAAATATTAAGGGAGCGTGGGGGCCGCCTTCCTGCGTGCCCTCCCCATGAGCCCTTTGTTCACGCTGGTTCCGGCCCTTTACGCCATCGCCCTCCGCCACCAGCTCAGTTCGCCCCGCAACCTCTCATCCGACGGCGGGTGCGTCCGGCTGTGGCAGCTGCGGGCTTGCTTTCGATACTACTCCAGGACGCGCACTGCATCGCGTGCATGGGTAGTGGCCAGCAGAAACAGAACTGTACCTCTATCTCCATACCGCTCTCCTCCACGTGGTGCGTGCCATGGTTCGGTCGGTCTTTCCCCACTCCACCATCAAGTGCGAGGACGCGGATGGGGCCGCCCCGTCTATATACTCACCCAACCACCGCCCCGACATTACCGTGCGGCTTGTTGACTACGATGGGCAGGGTTGCCACGTACCTGCTCGTCGATGTCTCCGTGGCTCGGCCGCTCTCCGGTCGCCACATCCTCCGGGCGGCTGTGGATGCCGGCGCTGCTGCATGCCGCTGTGGCTGAGCGCGACAAGTTTGCCTCCTACGGTAATGTGGGGCCCCACCGAGTCATTCCCTAAGTTTGTCCTTGCCGGAGTTCGGGGCCATGGGCCCCAAGATGCACGGCGAAATTTTTCCACGAGTGCTGCCAGCGCCGTGAAGACCGCCTCGACCTCGAGGGTCAGACTGCCCCGACGGTGGTCTGCCCGCACGTGGTCCTCGTATTAAAGGCGGCAGCGCCTGTCACTCGCCCTCACTCGCACCGTGGCTGATGTGCTATTCGATCCGCCGCACCCGGGCCGATCCTTTGTCACGACCCAGGCGGTCTAGATCCCTCCCAGGGGCCAGGCCTGCATGGTGGGCCGGCAGCGATGATGCTGCGTGTCGTAGTTTTGTGATCGATGTAGTTAGTTGTACCTTGTGTAGCTTGTGTGACGGATCCTTGGATGTCCGTGTCAGATTACTACACGGTGCCGGCGAGGCGGGCGAGCGAGGGAGAGTGACAGGCGCTCTTAATATAGTAAGCATATTGGCTGGGGCACCGATGTGCTAGTTGGATGCAGGTTGAGGAGACCTTTACAATTAACGCCGTGCCAACCGCCTCAAACTGTCAGACAAGCTAGGGACTAGAATGATATCAGGTCCCGAAGTATACTGCCGACCGGTGGGCGGTGGCGGTGCACGTACTCTCAGGGCACAGTGGACAGGACACGTGGCAGGCAGGGCCTGCACAGGCTTAGTAGCCTGCACCATCACGCGACTAGCCGGATACACAGTGTATATAGTATACTGAGGACGCAGCGGTCCTGTGGCTAGTAGAAGCCAGTAGCCAGCCACAAGGTCTGCAAGGATGTAACTCCATGCAGAACTGTGGCAGGTCCTGTGCTATAACGTAGACACAGGATAGGCAGAGATTCCTGTGTGTTGCCTGCAACGAGGATGCAAGGCAACGATACGGGGCTCTGGCAAGGTAGCAGTGCACAGCGTTATTCATGACCGAGGAACAAGGATGGAACGAGGTAGCATATAGCTCGAGGCCAACAAGGCGATGAGCGTCTTCACACACGAACCTTGGTCGTCACGACGAGTGGCGAACCTATTGAGGGTCGAGTAGGCCTGGTGTGAGGATAAAGGTTGCTAGCCAAGCTGCCAGCCTAGTAGTCGCGCGCCTGGGCCTAGCCGGGCACCTGGCCCGCACAGATCAGGTAGACACATCAGATAGACTAGCGCTGGCACCAAGCCCGCCCAGCCTGGGCGATATGTCCTCACCTGGCGTGCCCCCGGCCGCGCGCGGCAGGGCCGCCACCCGTGGACTTTTCGTGATAGACTCGGCATGGACATGTGCTACACTAGACGTGACGGGCTCACCCCCGGGCAGCCTCCTGGTTTGTCTGTAATATGGAGGCAGATGGTGCGCAAGGATAGATGGCAAGTAGTGATGAAGGAGACCACCCCCAAGCCTGTGGGGGCTCCGCGTGTGACCGTGTATGGCATTCATAGCGATTCGGGCCGCGGTGCCCACACCCCTGTAACTAGGACCTAGATAGCTTATACCATCCATTCCATCCCATGTTCCCCTCCCACTGAGGACTTAATTATGCTCACGTGACGCAGTCACGTGTCTATTAATTAATTAATTAATTATTATTTTAATGCGCATGGGCATGCCACGGAGTACTAATAGTATACTACAATATTATATGCTATAATCTTATTAGAAATTAAATAATTAGACGAAAGTTATAAATATCGTCTCCATTAGGCATTATGCCCCAACCATATAATCACTACAGGGGGATATTATCCTCATCTGAGCGCTGTCCTCTACTGTAATGGCAGGCGAGGCTAAAGAATACGCGCTAGGCGGGCAGACGTTAAGCTGATCGAATGGAATATTGAGCGCCCTGCGTAGCTAGCACATTGGTGACGGCGCCGTGCCACTGTCGAGCCGAGCCTCCATTTCCTGCATCAGCGTACTGATCCATGCCTCTGCCTCGTATGGTCTGAACCGTACGTCAGAATGACTAGCGACCTTGAACAGGTCGCGTAGTGATCGACAAGCCTGGGCAGGGCGGGGGTGCCCCATCAGTGGCGGTGCTTCAATCTGGATTGAGCTGCCCCCACGCCATGTCGATCGATCTGTATCTTCATGTCACATCCTCGCAACGTCGGGCAGCCAGCTGCTGTGCAGTTTGAAGCGGCCTGAAGCCCGGTATAATCACCTCGGTGTCGTCTAACCAGAGGCGGAGCTGGGGTGGGGAGTCTACGTCAGGGGTGAACAGCCATTAATTAATTAATTAATAGACACGGGACTGCGGCACGTGAGCATAAGGCCTCAGTGGGAGGGGAACATGGGATGGAATGGATGGTATAAGCTATCTAGGTCCTAGTTCACCGCCCACACCGAGGCCCTGGCCACACAGGTCCCCAAGATAGCGGAGCAGACGGCCACCATTGCATCCCAGCCACCCCGGCAGGATGCTGGCGACCTCCCGCCGCTCTCCTACGCGGACCTGCTGCGGTCAGCGACCGCCTCCACCACCGACGCCATCGCTACAAAGCTCCAGGAGCTGGAGGACCACCGCCAGGCCCAGCAACGGGAGGTCACCGACCGCGCTCGCCGCGAGTGCCGAGTGGTGCTCCGTCGCTTCCCCCAGAAGCCAGGTGAGAGGTCAACCTCTCTTGCTGACGAGCTCAAGAACCAGCTTCTTACCCTCATGGGCCTGGTAGGTGAGGTAGAACTGCGTGGGTGCCACCGCCTTCCCCACTCACGGGACAAGGCGGCTCCCCCACCAGTCCTACTCACCTTCCCCTCCCCTGAGGATAAGCAGCGGGGCGTCCCCAACATCTACTGCTCCAATTTTGGTACTTTTGAAATTCCATGCCTGGAGCGCAAAGTTTGCAGTATATGTGCCGTTTGTAGCTCTAGCTCTATAATAACCTGACCAACCCCGCATTCCTCAAAGTAGCACTTGTTGCCTATTCTCATTATGCGAATCACATGATTAGGATCTGCTTCACGATTGCTATTGCTCGAGATTCAATTAAGAATGATTGAGATCAATAAATGATGAACCAAATAAACCAAATTAGGCCACTTGACAAGTTCATGATCCATTTAAATTGTACAATTAAGCGATTAATTAATTCATAAATCATACATTACATGGGATACCCCCGTCGACGAGCTAGTGGTACGTACAATGAAACATTTGAGTTTGTAACATGTCTCCATGGATATATACATGTATGCTGGACCTCGCGCATCTCAGCCCTCTAAGAAATGTTATTTGAACTCAGGTCTAGATCTAAATATATACATGATCTGGATAATATTATACACTTCCTTAAAAGAGCATGAATCGAGCTTTACAATTCAGGACAAGGAACTCGTTTGCAAATCACGGCTGAAAGGCAAGTGCTCACAACGAAGCACGTGCTCTCAAGGCTGTCCACCTCGTCCAACCAAGCCCGGGCGAGCTGGCCTACTGAACAGGTCTCTTCTTGGCCAAGTTCGTGAGCCGTTTCTCGACGTCTGTCGGAATGGTCAAGATGGCCTGGCGATTGTTAGCTGGGTTGACAACAATGGTGTGTTCGAACCCCGCGTCCATGCACAGGTAGCAATTGACCAAGTTTGGCTGTTCAGCTTGCGCATCGGCGTCCATTTTGAACATCGTCGCCATACCCGGAAATCTGTCCCAGTAGCGCACCCCCACCACCCATTGTCCCTTACGGAACAACTCCCTATCGACCTTGCCGTTTCTGTCGGCCACTCGCCTCACGAAAGTAGCGGCCACCTGATAAGGCTCCTGCAAGACTTCCGCTAGCCAATATGGATGATCTGGATCGTGGGACTCATCACCAGAGTAGGACTCGACGGCAAAAATGTCTCGCAGCTTCAGTCTCCTTCCCATCATCGTCCTCTCTGCCTGTAGTCTGTTCAGTCGCGTCCCTGCGTGCCCCCCTTGTCCGTTTGGGTTCCTTTGCACTGGCTCCCCCAGTTTGTGGAGCTTCATCCGAGCACCTCCCACATTCCAGCCGTCCATGTCGGTCCACTCCTTTCGACAATCCCACCACCTTTCCTCGGCGCACGCACCGCCACAATAGCAGGAATACTGGCGCAGCATTAAGCGCGTCACATTCGACTTGTCCATGCGCCACCAGTGCGCCTTCTTCACTCCTTTGATTTCGCCGCGCCCTGGGCTGTAAGGAAGCACCTGCGCGTCGAAGACAAGATTTGCACAAGGGAAAGTTGAAGTTACGAGACCATCGAGCTAGTTGTGTTTTATTAAGCACTCCTGATCGCCAGGACTCCAAGAACGCCCTAGAAACGACGGCCGGCGTAACTATTCCCTGAACGAGGACTGTACACTTAATTACCTCGGGGAACTCGAAGAAGTTACGCCTGGTCGTTGTGGTCCCGCCCACCGCCCCCGACGCCAGATTCTCCACCAACTGGGCGGCCGTCTGTTTGTCCTGGTTCTCTTCCCTGATGTGCCACCTCCTCAACATGCACTTCACAGTCCCACCAGCTCCATCCACCTCCCCCTTTCCGTGCTGCTCCCCAAAGTAATTCCACTCAAATGACTCCAGGTGCGGATCCTCCGTCAGCAGCCGGGCCACTTCCGCGATCACATTCCTTGACTTGAACTGCATGGAGCAATTGTCCGACCACCCAATGAAGCGCTTCACCTCTACCCCTTCTGACCGTAGTGTCGCCAGGATTTTGAGGATAGCAAAACGGAGGGCCCGCCCGTCCCTTTTCATTCCGCCCTGTCCGATGAAGTGAAACTCCCTTCTCACGACCTTTCCCGACGCTGGATCCAAGTAGCGCACGATCCAGGGCATAAGGACGAATGTGACTGGATGCCAATACTGTGCTTGGAGATTGTGATAGGTGTAAGACTGGTAGTTCTCGGCGTAATCTGTGTGGCATACAAGGTCCCCCACCCGCATCCTTGAGAGACATTCCTTGGAGGCGTCCGCTTGCCACCACGCGTTGAAGCAATGCTGGATGAAGTCCGGCCACTTGTCCACAATTGCCTCCTTTAGCTCCGTTGGTGTGGACTTGACGTCGACTTGCGTCAATCGCTGCCCACCAGCCTTTGCGATCTCGTCACAGTCGTCCTGCATATGCGCAGTGTGCACATACAGAAAAGACATCAACTTCGACCCACCAATGACCTGTAGAAAGAAAAAAGACAGGACCTCAGGAAAAATTGAAAAAGAAACGCCTTGGGGCGCAACCACTCCACTAAAAATTACCTCTGGCCCAAGAACTTCAGGAAACATTGCAAAAGAAACGCCTTGGGGCGCAACCACTCCACTAAAAATTACCTCTGGCCCAAGAACCGCACCCGGCGGCACATCCTGCATCTCGTATCTGGTCCATGAAATCAGGTGGTTGGAAGCCTCCTCCCGTTCGCATAACATGAAGTTCCGAATTCCACACTTGGGAGCCAGGCAAGTGCCCAACACACAAGCCTTACGCCGGATCGAGCAAACCCCCAACTCCTCGCCCAGGTCATGATCGGGCACCCCTTCCTCGTCGTCCAGCACCCTCCCATGCATGGGCAGATCCTCAAGTTCGCCCTGAAAAGGCTGAACCTGCGGCCGCGACGACCCCACAGACGACCTCGAACCTCCCCCCTCCCTCATCCCCTCCACCTCACAAGTAAACTTGTTCACCCACTCTGTCGTGTGAGTGGCTTTGAAAATGGAACATGTGGGCACGGACGACCCCACGTCGAGCTGGCTACCATGATCGCACGCGTGGCATTCAGGTCCGCACTCGCATCTGGCATGAAAAGTTGCACGAAATTTGGCCAACCCCCCAACCATGGACTGCATGGTAGTGTGGTGCTGGCATGCGCACAAGTTCCGCATTTTCCACCGCCCCTTGACGCATGCGGGCATATGCTTGCAAAAAGTAGTGTATCCCACATGAACTGTGCTCTTCTGATTCGTGCGTAGCATTGACATCCCTGCCTCCGTCTCCAAAATCACCTGATTTCCCCCCCTCACACCCTCCTCTCCCTCCCCCCCCCCCCTCCCTACTGTCCATCCGCCGCGGTGGCTTCAACTCCGGATGGCGGGAAATGAACACTTCGTAAATCTTCGACTTGGAGACAGTATAGTAGCGCGCACCCTCCGAAAACGCTAGTGTATGTTTGTAATCCTTTCTTGTCCATTCACAATGAACATCCTTCATGTTCGGAGACGCCCGCGTCAAGTTATCATCCCTCCAGCACGCTTGTATCAGGGCAATGACTTCCGTCGGAAGCTCGTTTTCCTCTCTCCTCTCTGGCGCACTCATCAAAAGGTCGTCCTCCCCTTCTTCCATTCCATCCCTGTGACCCCGAACAGTTGCGACAAAGCGCCTGTCAATCCCGAACGCGCGCTCCACAATCCTGTCCGGGACGCCCTCCATTGCCTTCGTAACAAGTCCACACAAGGCCCACCTAAGCCCACGATCCTTCTCAGATGTTCCCAAGTCGCCAAAAGCCTTCTTGATGGTATCCCGAAGAGATTCCGCCCAACTTTCAGGAAGCCCGTCGTCACAGTTCTTCCTCTTCTTAATGCCGTTGCTCTCCGCCACCATGGCATTTAGTCTTGAAGCTGCGCAAGACAGAACCTCCGCGCTCATCTCTGGCGTCCTGTGGTTGTTTGCTTTCACGCGTTCCGCCATGATAGGAAAGATGTCATTGGCAATTTTGTACCCCTTGTTCTCGATGTACTTGTCGCTCCAGGGACCGCGAAGTGCAGGCTCCCGGTCGTCATTGGACAAGGGACGCGAACCGTCGGAAACGGCCCCCCGCCCCGATCGCGCCATCAGACTTTGGTCAGACGGCAGCTGATTTTTTTCGCCTCTTAATCCCGCGGCACCGAAAGCCCTGAGGATGAGTAATGATAAATAATCACCATTAAAGACACGACGAAAACGATGGGCATCAAACAAGAACGACAAGCGTCATTAATAACGCCGGCCGGCGCAACTGGATACATGTAAACCATACAAAAGTGATTTTATGAAACACATACAGTTTGTCATTAATAACGACGGCCGGCGTAACTCGGGCGCAATTAAAAACCATTAAGAAGCAACTCAGGATATGCAGGCAGAAATCCTTCAGGTGTAAAAAAGATGTACAAACACAATTTTGGTAATGGGGCCTGATTGCGCAACTGCAAGATACCATTGGAAACGCCGGCCGGCGCAACTGGATGCATGTAAACCATACAAAAGTGATTTGCACAAAACCCCTACAATTTGTCATGAGTAACGACGGCCGGCGTAACTCGGTTGCATTTGAAAACCACAAAGAAGCAACTCAGGTAGTGAAGGCGGAAATCCCAGAGGTGATAAAATGTTTACCAACACAAAATGTTGATAAGCGTGCAAGCTTTTGCAAGTGCGCGCAAGATACCATTGGAAACGCCGGCCGGCGCAACTGGAACACCAAAACAAAAAACTTGATTTGCACGAAACCCATTCAGTTCGTCATGGATAACGACGGCCGGCGCAACTTCATGGCACTCACCACTTTCACCAAATGCCATGTCGCCATTATATTGAGGAAAGCGAAGTATGCCCACTTGAAGCTGTGGTCTGCAGAACATTGACACAAAATATGCATGGTATTTCAAGCAATGAATGCTATGTGTCAGGCATCAATGTCTTTATTGTATCCAAATGTGGTTAGGACGGAGGTTTACATTGGTTGCTATTTTAAGACAATGGCGTATAACCAAACATTGCACACACTCAAGAGTGTACTTATGCTGAACTGGAAAGGAACATTAAACCAATAAGGTAGATATTTTTCTTTTACATTTTAATTTTTTATTTACTATTTATATAATATTATATTATATTATATAATATTATTATATTATATTATGTTATATGAAATAACATTAAAATTAACATAAAATTTAAATTATATTTATTATAGTATATTATATAATATTATTATATATTATATTCACGACGCTGTGTATTAATGAATATGAGACACACCTACACATCACATCGCCTTGATGTTTCCGTTTTATGGGTCCGGTCGGGCGTTGGTAGCTGGTCGACAACAATTCTACATTTCCTAAAAAAAAATGCGACCGTGCCTACATTCGAAGGCGCGCTGTGGCTGACCTGAACTATCGGTGAACACCTCGGCGTCACTTGACCGGCCTAGGTTGACATTTCGGCAGAGTAACGCTGCTTAAAGGATCATTGCGTAGTTCGCGCGATTTGGCTCTTTATATATGTTTTTGGAGACGACGAGCAAGCATCCGATTGGTCAGCCAATTCCTGTCCAGTCCTCGGACAGTGTCCAATCCGGTGCTTGGGATCCAGAAAACGTGCTCGAGCCTGGCCACTCTTCGCGGGCGCCGCGCTAGTGGCGTCGCGCCCAAACCTGACCAGGCCATAGGAAAGGGCGGGGGCGAATGCAAGAATTATTGTTATATCCTGACCTGTCCTGGGGAAGGTCCGGGGCGAATGCAAGAATTAATATACCTGCGTATGCAACCAACACGGCCGATCCACATACATAATCCGACTGAGCTGGACGGTACGGACCAAATTTCGGTGCAAATTGAGGCCCAAAAGCTATGTCGGCTGATTTAATGGCGGTGACTGCCTTTAGACGAAACGTGACAAATCTGGCACGCGGAAAGCAGAAATGCTCGATTGTTGGAGAAAATTAGTTACTGATTCTAATTTATGGCGGGATGGTTGCGATCTATAATGTCGCGGGCTTTTTTTCTTTGCCATCGGCAGGGGGGGTCCGGCCTGAATTTCTGTCGGGATGAATAAAGTATATGGATGCCTGCCGGGTTGATTGTCGATTGTTGCCAGTTTTGATGGTCGTAAGGAAAGCTAGTTTAATGATGTTTCTAAAGCCGTAAAAATTCCCGCTGCTATCTTTACCTTTCCCGTCATTTTGCGGTAAGATAACATTAGCCCTGCGCGATGCGTACTGCCCAACCACTCCATGAAAGGGTGGACTTTCTTGTGCGCCTGGGCACGAATAAATGCCCGTTATGGTACGTTCTTGTGTTAAACGTCTTAAGCTTGCGTTTTCCTGCTTTCTTACCTCGTTGAGCGTAAGCTTTTTGCCTTTTTCCGGCCAGATGCAGCCAGAAAGTTGCGGTCCTGGCGCTGCATCGCTGGATTCCTGGGTGTCTTTTAGCTAGTTCGTCTGTGACGTGGCTGGCTTTCTGCAGCGCGTGGCCCGCAACCTGTCGGGAAGGTGTAATGCTTTTATTTCCATGCTTCTCTGAAATTTCTTTTGCTTTATAGACAGTTGTGTTCGAGGAAATTCACGCGGTCTTCCTAAGCAGCGGCATCATTTTCCCCAGACACTGACGAGCTGGCACCTGTCTCCTAAAGAGAGCGGCTCGTGCTTGTTAGAAAGGAGGCAGTGTGCATTTTGCGGGACACAATGCTTTGGTGGCACATGCGTCAGGTAGGCTGTTCCAATGGTCTCTTCACCTTTCCCACTGAGTAAATGTTAGCATTTGTCATGCTAACCAGAGCAGCTAGCCACAGGTTGGCTGGATAAAAAGTCAGCTTATTTTCTCTTTATATACTGCGTGTGTGGTCCTCCACGTGTCCGGCTTGTTGGGCATTTTGGAAGAGGGTTTATAATGTGTTGTTGGGTGGAACAACTTGGTTGTTGGCACAAAATCACACATTATTAGCCTGAGATAGGCATGACATATGCTGCTCAGGCGTGTCGTCCTACCAGCCTTGTTGTTAAGGGTAGACTCACAAGGCTGGCTGTGCCGATGGAGGGGTGGGGCGTGCTAGCCCCCCCCCACACCCACGCATGCATGCTAGCCCACCCCCACACCCACGCATGCATGCTAGCCCCCCCCACACCCACGCATGCATGCTAGCCCCCCCCACACCCACGCATGCATGCTAGCCCACACTCACACCCACGCATGCATGCTAGCCCACCCCCACACCCACGCATGCATGCTAGCCCCCCCCACACCCACGCATTCATGCCAGCCCCCCCCACACCCACGCATGCATGACAGCCCCCCCACACACCCACGCATGCATGCTAGCCCCCCACACACACCCACGCATGCATGCCAGCCCCCATACACACCCACGCATGCATGCCAGCCCCCCCCACACCCACGCATGCATGCTAGCCCCCCACACACACCCACGCATGCATGCCAGCCCCCCCACACACCCACGCATGCAGGCTAGCCCCCCCCACACCCACGCATGCATGCCAGCCCACCCCCACACCCACGCGTGCATGCCAGCCCACCCCTAGCTTGAGCGTGCTTGTAAAGTTTTTGCATGGTTTATTAAAATGAGTGGAATATGTATTTATTGCATTAAATGTTAATTTTATCATGAATGAAAATGGTCAACATTGCCGAAGTGCCCCTAAATTGCTCAATATTGTGTGCTCAAGAATTCAATGAGGATTGTCATCATGGAAACCCGCACAAATTCACGATTCCGGGCATGCATGTGAAAGTATCAAGAACAATTTTCAATTAAGAATGGTATCTCATTGTTCCATGAATCAATATGACTCCATGTACGTAGACAAGCCATGATGACCCCATGGGAGCCTGAATCCTCATCATTAAATACATAAATGCCACCCATGTACGTAGACGGGCCATGATGACACCAATGGAGCCTGAATCCTCATCATTAATTACATAAATGCCAACCATGTACATACACGGGCAATGATGACACCATGGGAGCCTGAATCCTCATCATTAATTACATAAATGCCAACCATGTACGTAGGCCAGCCATGATGACACTGTGGGAGCCTGAATCCTCATCATTAATTTCATACATGCCAACAACACGTAGACGGGCCATAATGACACCACGGGAGCCTGAATCCTGATCATTTTTTTTTCTTTGACATCCATGTACGTAGGCCAGCCATGATGACACCATGGGAGCCTGAATCCTCATCATTTTTTTTCTGAGACATCCATGTACGTAGGCCAGCCATGATGACACCATGGGAGCCTGAATCCTCATCATTAAATACATACATGCCATCCATGTACGTAGACAGGCCATGATGACACCATGGGAGCCTGAATCCTCATCATTTACTATTCCTTGACATCCATGTACGTAGACGGGCCATGATGACACCATGGGAGCCTGAATCCTCATCATTTTTTTTTCTTTGACATCCATGTACATACGTAGGCCAGCCATGATGACACCAATGGAGCCTGAATCCTCATCATTAATTACATACATGCCATCCATGTACGTAGACAGGCCATGACATCTGACACCATGGGAGCCTGAATCCTCATCATTTACTATTCCTTGACATCCATGTACGTAGACGGGCCATGATGACACCATGGGAGCCTGAATCCTCATCATTTTTTTTTCTTTGACATCCATGTACATACGTAGGCCAGCCATGATGACACCAATGGAGCCTGAATCCTCATCATTAATTACATACATAAATGCCATGATCATCAATGACCCATGGGAGCCTGAATCCTCATCATTAAATACATAAATGCCACGGTCCATGTACGTAGACGGGCCATGATGACACCAATGGAGCCTGAATCCTCATCATTAATTACATAAATGCCAACCATGTACATACACGGGCCAATGATGACACCATGGGAGCCTGAATCCTCATCATTAATTACATAAATGCCAACCATGTACGTAGGCCAGCCATGATGACACCATGGGAGCCTGAATCCTCATCATTAATTTCATACATGCCAACAACACGTAGACGGGCCATGATGACACCATGGGAGCCTGAATCCTCATCATTTTTTCTTGACATCCATGTACGTAGGCCAGCCATGATGACACCATGGGAGCCTGAATCCTCATCATTTTTTTTCTGAGACATCCATGTACGTAGGCCAGCCATGATGACACCATGGGAGCCTGAATCCTCATCATTAATACATACATGCCATCCATGTACGTAGACAGGCCATGATGACACCATGGGAGCCTGAATCCTCATCATTTACTATTCCTTGACATCCATGTACGTAGACGGGCCATGATGACACCATGGGAGCCTGAATCCTCATCATTTTTTTTTTTTGACATCCATGTACATACGTAGGCCAGCCATGATGACACCAATGGAGCCTGAATCCTCATCATTAATTACATACATGCCATCCATGTACGTAGACAGGCCATGATGACACCATGGGAGCCTGAATCCTCATCATTTACTATTCCTTGACATCCATGTACGTAGACGGGCCATGATGACACCATGGGAGCCTGAATCCTCATCATTTTTTTTTCTTTGACATCCATGTACATACGTAGGCCAGCCATGATGACACCAATGGAGCCTGAATCCTCATCATTAATTACATACATAAATGCCAACCATGTACATACACGGGCATGATGACACCAATGGAGCCTGAATCCTCATCATTAATTACATAAATGCCAACCATGTACATACACGGGCAATGATGACACCATGGGAGCCTGAATCCTCATCATTTTCTTGCCATCCATGTACGTAGAGCCATGATGACACCATGGGAGCCTGAATCCTCATCATTAATTACATACATGCCATGTACGTAGACAAGCCATGATGACACCATGGGAGCCTGAATCCTCATCATTTTTTCTTGACATCCATGTACGTAGACGGGCCATGATGACACCATGGGAGCCTGAATCCTCATCATTAATTACATAAATGCCATCCATGTACGTAGACGGGCCATGATGACACCATGGGAGCCTGAATCCTCATCATTTACTATTCCTTGACATCCATGTACGTAGGCCAGCCATGATGACACCATGGGAGCCTGAATCCTCATCATTAATTACATAAATGCCATCCATGTACGTAGACGGGCCATGATGACACCATGGGAGCCTGAATCCTCATCATTAATTACATAAATGCCATCCATGTACGTAGACGGGCCATGATGACACCATGGGAGCCTGAATCCTCATCATTATTACAAAATGCCATCCATGTACGTACACGGGCCATGATGACACCATGGGAGCCTGAATCCTCATCATTAATTACATAAATGCCATCATGTACGTAGACGCCATGATGACACCATGGGAGCCTGAATCCTCATCATTAATTACATAAATGCCATCATGTACGTAGACAAGCCATGATGACACCATGGGAGCCTGAATCCTCATCATTAATTACATAAATGCCATCCATGTACGTACACGGGCCATGATGACACCATGGGAGCCTGAATCCTCATCATTTTTTTTCTTGACATCCATGTACGTAGACGGGCCATGATGACACCATGGGAGCCTGAATCCTCATCATTAATTACATACATGCCAACATGTACGTAGACGCCATGATGACACCATGGGAGCCTGAATCCTCATCATTTATTTTATGACATCCATGTACGTAGGCCAGCCATGATGACACCATGGGAGCCTGAATCCTCATCATTTTTCTTTGACATCCATGTACGTAGACAGGCCATGATGACACCATGGGAGCCTGAATCCTCCTCATTAATTACATACATGCCATCCATGTACGTACACGGGCCATGATGACACCATGGGAGCCTGAATCCTCATCATTTACTATTCCTTGACATCCATGTACGTAGGCCAGCCATGAGACACCATGGGAGCCTGAATCCTCTTCATTTTTTTAATGAGAGGATTCAGGTTACATAAATGCCAACCATGTAGGTAGACAAGCCATGATGACACCATGGGAGCCTGAATCCTCATCATTAAATACATAAATGCCATCCATGTACGTAGGCCAGCCATGGAGACACCATGGGAGCCTGAATCCTCCTCATTAATTACATAAATGCCAACCATGTACGTAGACAAGCCATGATGACACCATGGGAGCCTGAATCCTCATCATTTACTATTCCTTGACATCCATGTACGTAGGCCAGCCATGATGACACCAATGGAGCCTGAATCCTCCTCGTTAATTACATAAATGCCAACCATGTACGTAGACAAGCCATGATGACACCATGGGAGCCTGAATCCTCATCATTTACTATTCCTTGACATCCATGTACGTAGACGGGCCATGATGACACCATGGGAGCCTGAATCCTCTTCATTAATTACATAAATGCCATCCATGTACGTAGACAAGCCATGATGACACCATGGGAGCCTGAATCCTCATCATTTACTATTCCTTGACATCCATGTACGTAGGCCAGCCATGATGACACCAATGGAGCCTGAATCCTCTTCATTTTTTTATGAGAGGATTCAGGTTACATAAATGCCGACCATGTACGTAGACAAGCCATGATGACACCATGGGAGCCTGAATCCTCATCATTTTTTTTATGAGACATCCATGTACGTAGGCCAGCCATGATGACACCATGGGAGCCTGAATCCTCATCAATTTTTTTCTTTGACATCCATGTACGTAGACGGGCCATGATGACACCATGGGAGCCTGAATCCTCATCATTATATACATGAATGCCATTCATGTACGTACACGGGCCATGATGACACCATGGGAGCCTGAATCCTCATCATTAATTACATAAATGCCATCCATGTACGTACACGGGCCATGATGACACCATGGGAGCCTGAATCCTCATCAATAATTACATAAATGCCATCCATGTACGTAGACGGGCCATGATGACACCATGGGAGCCTGAATCCTCATCATTTACTATTCCTTGACATCCATGTACGTAGGCCAGCCATGGAGACACCATGGGAGCCTGAATCCTCCTCATTAATTACATAAATGCCAACCATGTAGGTAGACAAGCCATGATGACACCATGGGAGCCTGAATCCTCATCATTTATTACATAAATGCCATCCATGTACGTAGACGGGCCATGATGACACCATGGGAGCCTGAATCCTCATTATTATATACAAAATGCCATCCATGTACGTACACGGGCCATTCATGTACGTAGGCCAGCCATGGAGACACCATGGGAGCCTGAATCCTCATCATTAATTACATAAATGCCATTCATGTACGTAGACATGACATGATGACACCATGGGAGCCTGAATCCTCATCATTAATTACATACATGCCATCCATGTACGTACACGGGCCATGATGACACCATGGGAGCCTGAATCCTCATCATTTACTATTCCTTGACATCCATGTACGTAGACGGGCCATGATGACACCATGGGAGCCTGAATCCTCATCATTAACTACATAAATGCCATCCATGTACGTAGACGGGCCATGATGACACCATGGGAGCCTGAATCCTCATTATTTACTATACCTTGACATCCATGTACGTAGGCCAGCCATGGAGACACCATGGGAGCCTGAATCCTCCTCATTAATTACATAAATGCCATTCATGTACGTAGACAAGCCATGATGACACCATGGGAGCCTGAATCCTCATCATTAATTACATAAATGCCATCCATGTACGTACACGGGCCATGATGACACCATGGGAGCCTGAATCCTCGTCATTTTTTTTTCTTTGACATCCATGTACGTAGACGGGCCATGATGACACCATGGGAGCCTGAATCCTCATCATTAATTACATACATGCCAACAATGTAGGTAGACAAGCCATGATGACACCATGGGAGCCTGAATCCTCATCATTTATTTTATGAGACATCCATGTACGTAGGCCAGCCATGATGACACCATGGGAGCCTGAATCCTCATCATTTATTTTATGAGACATCCATGTACGTAGGCCAGCCATGATGACACCATGGGAGCCTGAATCCTCCTCAAAAATTACATACATGCCATCCATGTGCGTACACCGGCCATGATGACACCATGGGAGCCTGAATCCTCATCATTTACTATTCCTTGACATCCATGTACGTAGGCCAGCCATGGAGACACCATGGGAGCCTGAATCCTCCTCATTAATTACATAAATGCCATTCATGTACGTAGACAAGCCATGATGACACCATGGGAGCCTGAATCCTCATCATTAATTACATAAATGCCATCCATGTACGTACACGGGCCATGATGACACCAATGGAGCCTGAATCCTCGTCATTTTTTTTCTTTGACATCCATGTACGTAGACGGGCCATGATGACACCATGGGAGCCTGAATCCTCATCATTAATTACATACATGCCAACAATGTACGTAGACAAGCCATGATGACACCATGGGAGCCTGAATCCTCATCATTTATTTTATGAGACATCCATGTACGTAGGCCAGCCATGATGACACCATGGGAGCCTGAATCCTCATCATTTCTTTTTCTTTGACATCCATGTACGTAGACAGGCCATGATGACACCATGGGAGCCTGAATCCTCCTCATTAATTACATACATGCCATCCATGTACGTACACGGGCCATGATGACACCATGGGAGCCTGAATCCTCATCATTTACTATTCCTTGACATCCATGTACGTAGGCCAGCCATGGAGACACCATGGGAGCCTGAATCCTCTTCATTTTTTTAATGAGAGGATTCAGGTTACATAAATGCCAACCATGTAGGTAGACAAGCCATGATGACACCATGGGAGCCTGAATCCTCATCATTAAATACATAAATGCCATCCATGTACGTAGGCCAGCCATGGAGACACCATGGGAGCCTGAATCCTCCTCATTAATTACATAAATGCCAACCATGTACGTAGACAAGCCATGATGACACCATGGGAGCCTGAATCCTCATCATTTACTATTCCTTGACATCCATGTACGTAGGCCAGCCATGATGACACCAATGGAGCCTGAATCCTCATCATTAATTACATAAATGCCAACCATGTACGTAGACAAGCCATGATGACACCATGGGAGCCTGAATCCTCATCATTTACTATTCCTTGACATCCATGTACGTAGACAGCCATGAGACACCATGGGAGCCTGAATCCTCCTCATTAATTACATAAATGCCATCCATGTACGTAGACAAGCCATGATGACACCATGGGAGCCTGAATCCTCATCATTTACTATTCCTTGACATCCATGTACGTAGGCCAGCCATGATGACACCATGGGAGCCTGAATCCTCATCATTAATTACATAAATGCCATCCATGTACGTAGACGGGCCATGATGACACCATGGGAGCCTGAATCCTCATCATTTTTTTTCTTTGACATCCATGTACGTAGACGGGCCATGATGACACCATGGGAGCCTGAATCCTCATCATTTTTTTCTTTGACATCCATGTACGTAGACGGGCCATGATGACACCATGGGAGCCTGAATCCTCATCATTATATACATTGCCATTCATGTACGTAGGCCAGCCATGATGACACCATGGGAGCCTGAATCCTCCTAATTAATTACATAAATGCCAACCATGTACGTAGACAAGCCATGATGACCCCATGGGAGCCTGAATCCTCATCATTAATTACATAAATGCCATCCATGTACGTAGACGGGCCATGATGACACCATGGGAGCCTGAATCCTCATTATTATATACAAAAATGCCATCCATGTACGTACACGGGCCATGATGACACCATGGGAGCCTGAATCCTCATCATTAATTACATAAATGCCATTCATGTACGTAGACATGACATGATGACACCATGGGAGCCTGAATCCTCATCATTAATTACATACATGCCATCCATGTACGTACACGGGCCATGATGACACCATGGGAGCCTGAATCCTCATCATTTACTATTCCTTGACATCCATGTACGTAGACGGGCCATGATGACACCATGGGAGCCTGAATCCTCATCATTAACTACATAAATGCCATCCATGTACGTAGACGGGCCATGATGACACCATGGGAGCCTGAATCCTCATTATTTACTATACCTTGACATCCATGTACGTAGGCCAGCCATGGAGACACCATGGGAGCCTGAATCCTCCTCATTAATTACATAAATGCCATTCATGTACGTAGACAAGCCATGATGACACCATGGGAGCCTGAATCCTCATCATTAATTACATAAATGCCATCCATGTACGTACACGGGCCATGATGACACCATGGGAGCCTGAATCCTCGTCATTTTTTTTTCTTTGACATCCATGTACGTAGACGGGCCATGATGACACCATGGGAGCCTGAATCCTCATCATTAATTACATACATGCCAACAATGTAGGTAGACAAGCCATGATGACACCATGGGAGCCTGAATCCTCATCATTTATTTTATGAGACATCCATGTACGTAGGCCAGCCATGATGACACCATGGGAGCCTGAATCCTCATCATTTCTTTTTCTTTGACATCCATGTACGTAGGCCAGCCATGATGACACCATGGGAGCCTGAATCCTCCTCATTAATTACATACATGCCATCCATGTGCGTACACGGGCCATGATGACACCATGGGAGCCTGAATCCTCATCATTTACTATTCCTTGACATCCATGTACGTAGGCCAGCCATGGAGACACCATGGGAGCCTGAATCCTCCTCATTAATTACATAAATGCCATTCATGTACGTAGACAAGCCATGATGACACCATGGGAGCCTGAATCCTCATCATTAATTACATAAATGCCATCCATGTACGTACACGGGCCATGATGACACCATGGGAGCCTGAATCCTCGTCATTTTTTTTCTTTGACATCCATGTACGTAGACGGGCCATGATGACACCATGGGAGCCTGAATCCTCATCATTAATTACATACATGCCAACAATGTAGGTAGACAAGCCATGATGACACCATGGGAGCCTGAATCCTCATCATTTATTTTATGAGACATCCATGTACGTAGGCCAGCCATGATGACACCATGGGAGCCTGAATCCTCATCATTTCTTTTTCTTTGACATCCATGTACGTAGACAGGCCATGATGACACCATGGGAGCCTGAATCCTCCTCATTAATTACATACATGCCATCCATGTACGTACACGGGCCATGATGACACCATGGGAGCCTGAATCCTCATCATTTACTATTCCTTGACATCCATGTACGTAGGCCAGCCATGGAGACACCATGGGAGCCTGAATCCTCTTCATTTTTTTAATGAGAGGATTCAGGTTACATAAATGCCAACCATGTAGGTAGACAAGCCATGATGACACCATGGGAGCCTGAATCCTCATCATTAAATACATAAATGCCATCCATGTACGTAGGCCAGCCATGGAGACACCATGGGAGCCTGAATCCTCCTCATTAATTACATAAATGCCAACCATGTACGTAGACAAGCCATGATGACACCATGGGAGCCTGAATCCTCATCATTTACTATTCCTTGACATCCATGTACGTAGGCCAGCCATGATGACACCAATGGAGCCTGAATCCTCCTCGTTAATTACATAAATGCCAACCATGTACGTAGACAAGCCATGATGACACCATGGGAGCCTGAATCCTCATCATTTACTATTCCTTGACATCCATGTACGTAGACGGGCCATGATGACACCATGGGAGCCTGAATCCTCTTCATTAATTACATAAATGCCAACCATGTACGTAGACGGGCCATGATGACACCATGGGAGCCTGAATCCTCATCATTTTTTTTATGAAACATCCATGTACGTAGGCCAGCCATGATGACACCATGGGAGCCTGAATCCTCATCATTAATTACAAAAATGCCAACCATGTACGTAGACGGGCCATGATGACACCATGGGAGCCTGAATCCTCATCATTTTTTTTATGAGACATCCATGTACGTAGGCCAGCCATGATGACACCATGGGAGCCTGAATCCTCATCATTAATTACATAAATGCCATCCATGTACGTACACGGGCCATGATGACACCATGGGAGCCTGAATCCTCGTCATTTTTTTTTCTTTGACATCCATGTACGTAGACGGGCCATGATGACACCATGGGAGCCTGAATCCTCATCATTAATTACATACATGCCAACAATGTAGGTAGACAAGCCATGATGACACCATGGGAGCCTGAATCCTCATCATTTATTTTATGAGACATCCATGTACGTGGGCCAGCCATGATGACACCATGGGAGCCTGAATCCTCATCATTTCTTTTTCTTTGACATCCATGTACGTAGACAGGCCATGATGACACCATGGGAGCCTGAATCCTCCTCATTAATTACATACATGCCATCCATGTACGTACACGGGCCATGATGACACCATGGGAGCCTGAATCCTCATCATTTACTATTCCTTGACATCCATGTACGTAGGCCAGCCATGGAGACACCATGGGAGCCTGAATCCTCTTCATTTTTTTAATGAGAGGATTCAGGTTACATAAATGCCAACCATGTAGGTAGACAAGCCATGATGACACCATGGGAGCCTGAATCCTCATCATTAAATACATAAATGCCATCCATGTACGTAGGCCAGCCATGGAGACACCATGGGAGCCTGAATCCTCCTCATTAATTACATAAATGCCAACCATGTACGTAGACAAGCCATGATGACACCATGGGAGCCTGAATCCTCATCATTTACTATTCCTTGACATCCATGTACGTAGGCCAGCCATGATGACACCAATGGAGCCTGAATCCTCCTCGTTAATTACATAAATGCCAACCATGTACGTAGACAAGCCATGATGACACCATGGGAGCCTGAATCCTCATCATTTACTATTCCTTGACATCCATGTACGTAGACGGGCCATGATGACACCATGGGAGCCTGAATCCTCTTCATTAATTACATAAATGCCATCCATGTACGTAGACAAGCCATGATGACACCATGGGAGCCTGAATCCTCATCATTTACTATTCCTTGACATCCATGTACGTAGGCCAGCCATGATGACACCAATGGAGCCTGAATCCTCTTCATTTTTTTTATGAGAGGATTCAGGTTACATAAATGCCAACCATGTACGTAGACAAGCCATGATGACACCATGGGAGCCTGAATCCTCATCATTTTTTTTATGAGACATCCATGTACGTAGGCCAGCCATGATGACACCATGGGAGCCTGAATCCTCATCAATTTTTTTTCTTTGACATCCATGTACGTAGACGGGCCATGATAACACCATGGGAGCCTGAATCCTCATCATTATATACATGAATGCCATTCATGTACGTACACGGGCCATGATGACACCATGGGAGCCTGAATCCTCATCATTAATTACATAAATGCCATCCATGTACGTACACGGGCCATGATGACACCATGGGAGCCTGAATCCTCATCAATAATTACATAAATGCCATCCATGTACGTAGACGGGCCATGATGACACCATGGGAGCCTGAATCCTCATCATTTACTATTCCTTGACATCCATGTACGTAGGCCAGCCATGGAGACACCATGGGAGCCTGAATCCTCCTCATTAATTACATAAATGCCAACCATGTAGGTAGACAAGCCATGATGACACCATGGGAGCCTGAATCCTCATCATTTATTACATAAATGCCATCCATGTACGTAGACGGGCCATGATGACACCATGGGAGCCTGAATCCTCATTATTATATACAAAAATGCCATCCATGTACGTACAGGGGCCATTCATGTACGTAGGCCAGCCATGGAGACACCATGGGAGCCTGAATCCTCATCATTAATTACATAAATGCCATTCATGTACGTAGACATGACATGATGACACCATGGGAGCCTGAATCCTCATCATTAATTACATACATGCCATCCATGTACGTACACGGGCCATGATGACACCATGGGAGCCTGAATCCTCATCATTTACTATTCCTTGACATCCATGTACGTAGACGGGCCATGATGACACCATGGGAGCCTGAATCCTCATCATTAACTACATAAATGCCATCCATGTACGTAGACGGGCCATGATGACACCATGGGAGCCTGAATCCTCATTATTTACTATACCTTGACATCCATGTACGTAGGCCAGCCATGGAGACACCATGGGAGCCTGAATCCTCCTCATTAATTACATAAATGCCATTCATGTACGTAGACAAGCCATGATGACACCATGGGAGCCTGAATCCTCATCATTAATTACATAAATGCCATCCATGTACGTACACGGGCCATGATGACACCATGGGAGCCTGAATCCTCGTCATTTTTTTTTCTTTGACATCCATGTACGTAGACGGGCCATGATGACACCATGGGAGCCTGAATCCTCATCATTAATTACATACATGCCAACAATGTAGGTAGACAAGCCATGATGACACCATGGGAGCCTGAATCCTCATCATTTATTTTATGAGACATCCATGTACGTAGGCCAGCCATGATGACACCATGGGAGCCTGAATCCTCATCATTTCTTTTTCTTTGACATCCATGTACGTAGGCCAGCCATGATGACACCATGGGAGCCTGAATCCTCCTCATTAATTACATACATGCCATCCATGTGCGTACACGGGCCATGATGACACCATGGGAGCCTGAATCCTCATCATTTACTATTCCTTGACATCCATGTACGTAGGCCAGCCATGGAGACACCATGGGAGCCTGAATCCTCCTCATTAATTACATAAATGCCATTCATGTACGTAGGCCAGCCATGATGACACCATGGGAGCCTGAATCCTCATCATTAATTACATAAATGCCATCCATGTACGTACACGGGCCATGATGACACCATGGGAGCCTGAATCCTCGTCATTTTTTTTTCTTTGACATCCATGTACGTAGACGGGCCATGATGACACCATGGGAGCCTGAATCCTCATCATTAATTACATACATGCCAACAATGTAGGTAGACAAGCCATGATGACACCATGGGAGCCTGAATCCTCATCATTTATTTTATGAGACATCCATGTACGTAGGCCAGCCATGATGACACCATGGGAGCCTGAATCCTCATCATTTCTTTTTCTTTGACATCCATGTACGTAGACAGGCCATGATGACACCATGGGAGCCTGAATCCTCCTCATTAATTACATACATGCCATCCATGTACGTACACGGGCCATGATGACACCATGGGAGCCTGAATCCTCATCATTTACTATTCCTTGACATCCATGTACGTAGGCCAGCCATGGAGACACCATGGGAGCCTGAATCCTCTTCATTTTTTTAATGAGAGGATTCAGGTTACATAAATGCCAACCATGTAGGTAGACAAGCCATGATGACACCATGGGAGCCTGAATCCTCATCATTAAATACATAAATGCCATCCATGTACGTAGGCCAGCCATGGAGACACCATGGGAGCCTGAATCCTCCTCATTAATTACATAAATGCCAACCATGTACGTAGACAAGCCATGATGACACCATGGGAGCCTGAATCCTCATCATTTACTATTCCTTGACATCCATGTACGTAGGCCAGCCATGATGACACCAATGGAGCCTGAATCCTCCTCGTTAATTACATAAATGCCAACCATGTACGTAGACAAGCCATGATGACACCATGGGAGCCTGAATCCTCATCATTTACTATTCCTTGACATCCATGTACGTAGACGGGCCATGATGACACCATGGGAGCCTGAATCCTCTTCATTAATTACATAAATGCCATCCATGTACGTAGACAAGCCATGATGACACCATGGGAGCCTGAATCCTCATCATTTACTATTCCTTGACATCCATGTACGTAGGCCAGCCATGATGACACCAATGGAGCCTGAATCCTCTTCATTTTTTTTATGAGAGGATTCAGGTTACATAAATGCCAACCATGTACGTAGACAAGCCATGATGACACCATGGGAGCCTGAATCCTCATCATTTTTTTTATGAGACATCCATGTACGTAGGCCAGCCATGATGACACCATGGGAGCCTGAATCCTCATCAATTTTTTTTCTTTGACATCCATGTACGTAGACGGGCCATGATAACACCATGGGAGCCTGAATCCTCATCATTATATACATGAATGCCATTCATGTACGTACACGGGCCATGATGACACCATGGGAGCCTGAATCCTCATCATTAATTACATAAATGCCATCCATGTACGTACACGGGCCATGATGACACCATGGGAGCCTGAATCCTCATCAATAATTACATAAATGCCATCCATGTACGTAGACGGGCCATGATGACACCATGGGAGCCTGAATCCTCATCATTTACTATTCCTTGACATCCATGTACGTAGGCCAGCCATGGAGACACCATGGGAGCCTGAATCCTCCTCATTAATTACATAAATGCCAACCATGTAGGTAGACAAGCCATGATGACACCATGGGAGCCTGAATCCTCATCATTTATTACATAAATGCCATCCATGTACGTAGACGGGCCATGATGACACCATGGGAGCCTGAATCCTCATTATTATATACAAAAATGCCATCCATGTACGTACACGGGCCATTCATGTACGTAGGCCAGCCATGGAGACACCATGGGAGCCTGAATCCTCATCATTAATTACATAAATGCCATTCATGTACGTAGACATGACATGATGACACCATGGGAGCCTGAATCCTCATCATTAATTACATACATGCCATCCATGTACGTACACGGGCCATGATGACACCATGGGAGCCTGAATCCTCATCATTTACTATTCCTTGACATCCATGTACGTAGACGGGCCATGATGACACCATGGGAGCCTGAATCCTCATCATTAACTACATAAATGCCATCCATGTACGTAGACGGGCCATGATGACACCATGGGAGCCTGAATCCTCATTATTTACTATACCTTGACATCCATGTACGTAGGCCAGCCATGGAGACACCATGGGAGCCTGAATCCTCCTCATTAATTACATAAATGCCATTCATGTACGTAGACAAGCCATGATGACACCATGGGAGCCTGAATCCTCATCATTAATTACATAAATGCCATCCATGTACGTACACGGGCCATGATGACACCATGGGAGCCTGAATCCTCGTCATTTTTTTTTCTTTGACATCCATGTACGTAGACGGGCCATGATGACACCATGGGAGCCTGAATCCTCATCATTAATTACATACATGCCAACAATGTAGGTAGACAAGCCATGATGACACCATGGGAGCCTGAATCCTCATCATTTATTTTATGAGACATCCATGTACGTAGGCCAGCCATGATGACACCATGGGAGCCTGAATCCTCATCATTTCTTTTTCTTTGACATCCATGTACGTAGGCCAGCCATGATGACACCATGGGAGCCTGAATCCTCCTCATTAATTACATACATGCCATCCATGTGCGTACACGGGCCATGATGACACCATGGGAGCCTGAATCCTCATCATTTACTATTCCTTGACATCCATGTACGTAGGCCAGCCATGGAGACACCATGGGAGCCTGAATCCTCCTCATTAATTACATAAATGCCATTCATGTACGTAGACAAGCCATGATGACACCATGGGAGCCTGAATCCTCATCATTAATTACATAAATGCCATCCATGTACGTACACGGGCCATGATGACACCATGGGAGCCTGAATCCTCGTCATTTTTTTTTCTTTGACATCCATGTACGTAGACGGGCCATGATGACACCATGGGAGCCTGAATCCTCATCATTAATTACATACATGCCAACAATGTAGGTAGACAAGCCATGATGACACCATGGGAGCCTGAATCCTCATCATTTATTTTATGAGACATCCATGTACGTAGGCCAGCCATGATGACACCATGGGAGCCTGAATCCTCATCATTTCTTTTTCTTTGACATCCATGTACGTAGACAGGCCATGATGACACCATGGGAGCCTGAATCCTCCTCATTAATTACATACATGCCA
Source organism: Mesostigma viride (assembly GCA_009746045.1). NCBI lineage: Eukaryota > Viridiplantae > Streptophyta > Mesostigmatophyceae > Mesostigmatales > Mesostigmataceae > Mesostigma > Mesostigma viride. Next base: position 2,911,200 of record RPFO01000312.1, read on the forward strand.
TCCATGTACGTACACGGGCCATGATGACACCATGGGAGCCTGAATCCTCATCATTTACTATTCCTTGACATCCATGTACGTAGGCCAGCCATGGAGACACCATGGGAGCCTGAATCCTCTTCATTTTTTTAATGAGAGGATTCAGGTTACATAAATGCCAACCATGTAGGTAGACAAGCCATGATGACACCATGGGAGCCTGAATCCTCATCATTAAATACATAAATGCCATCCATGTACGTAGGCCAGCCATGGAGACACCATGGGAGCCTGAATCCTCCTCATTAATTACATAAATGCCAACCATGTACGTAGACAAGCCATGATGACACCATGGGAGCCTGAATCCTCATCATTTACTATTCCTTGACATCCATGTACGTAGGCCAGCCATGATGACACCAATGGAGCCTGAATCCTCCTCGTTAATTACATAAATGCCAACCATGTACGTAGACAAGCCATGATGACACCATGGGAGCCTGAATCCTCATCATTTACTATTCCTTGACATCCATGTACGTAGACGGGCCATGATGACACCATGGGAGCCTGAATCCTCTTCATTAATTACATAAATGCCATCCATGTACGTAGACAAGCCATGATGACACCATGGGAGCCTGAATCCTCATCATTTACTATTCCTTGACATCCATGTACGTAGGCCAGCCATGATGACACCAATGGAGCCTGAATCCTCTTCATTTTTTTTATGAGAGGATTCAGGTTACATAAATGCCAACCATGTACGTAGACAAGCCATGATGACACCATGGGAGCCTGAATCCTCATCATTTTTTTTATGAGACATCCATGTACGTAGGCCAGCCATGATGACACCATGGGAGCCTGAATCCTCATCAATTTTTTTTCTTTGACATCCATGTACGTAGACGGGCCATGATGACACCATGGGAGCCTGAATCCTCATCATTATATACATGAATGCCATTCATGTACGTACACGGGCCATGATGACACCATGGGAGCCTGAATCCTCATCATTAATTACATAAATGCCATCCATGTACGTACACGGGCCATGATGACACCATGGGAGCCTGAATCCTCATCAATAATTACATAAATGCCATCCATGTACGTAGACGGGCCATGATGACACCATGGGAGCCTGAATCCTCATCATTTACTATTCCTTGACATCCATGTACGTAGGCCAGCCATGGAGACACCATGGGAGCCTGAATCCTCCTCATTAATTACATAAATGCCAACCATGTAGGTAGACAAGCCATGATGACACCATGGGAGCCTGAATCCTCATCATTTATTACATAAATGCCATCCATGTACGTAGACGGGCCATGATGACACCATGGGAGCCTGAATCCTCATCATTAATTACATAAATGCCATTCATGTACGTAGGCCAGCCATGGAGACACCATGGGAGCCTGAATCCTCATCATTAATTACATAAATGCCAACCATGTACGTAGACAAGCCATGATGACACCATGGGAGCCTGAATCCTCCTCATTAATTACATAAATGCCAACCATGTACGTAGACAAGCCATGATGACACCATGGGCCTGAATCCTCATCATTAATTACATACATGCCATCCATGTACGTAGACAGGCCATGATGACACCATGGGAGCCTGAATCCTCATCATTTACTATTCCTTGACATCCATGTACGTAGGCCAGCCATGGAGACACCATGGGAGCCTGAATCCTCCTCATTAATTACAGAAATGTTAACCATGTACGTAGACAAGCCATGATGACACCATGGGAGCCTGAATCCTCATCATTAATTACATAAATGCCATCCATGTACGTAGACGGGCCATGATGACACCATGGGAGCCTGAATCCTCATCATTAATTACATACATGCCATCGATGTACGTACACGGGCCATGATGACACCATGGGAGCCTGAATCCTCATCATTTTTTTTCTTTGACATCCATGTACGTAGACGGGCCATGATGACACCATGGGAGCCTGAATCCTCATCATTAATTACATAAATGCCATTCATGTACGTAGACGGGCCATGATGACACCATGGGAGCCTGAATTCTCATCATTTACTATTCCTTGACATCCATGTACGTAGGCCAGCCATGGAGACACCATGGGAGCCTGAATCCTCCTAATTAATTACATAAATGCCAACCATGTACGTAGACAAGCCATGATGACCCCATGGGAGCCTGAATCCTCATCATTAATTACATAAATGCCATCCATGTACGTAGACGGGCCATGATGACACCATGGGAGCCTGAATCCTCATTATTATATACAAAAATGCCATCCATGTACGTACACGGGCCATGATGACACCATGGGAGCCTGAATCCTCATCATTAATTACATAAATGCCATTCATGTACGTAGACATGACATGATGACACCATGGGAGCCTGAATCCTCATCATTAATTACATACATGCCATCCATGTACGTACACGGGCCATGATGACACCATGGGAGCCTGAATCCTCATCATTTACTATTCCTTGACATCCATGTACGTAGACGGGCCATGATGACACCATGGGAGCCTGAATCCTCATCATTAACTACATAAATGCCATCCATGTACGTAGACGGGCCATGATGACACCATGGGAGCCTGAATCCTCATTATTTACTATACCTTGACATCCATGTACGTAGGCCAGCCATGGAGACACCATGGGAGCCTGAATCCTCATCATTAATTACATAAATGCCATTCATGTACGTAGACAAGCCATGATGACACCATGGGAGCCTGAATCCTCATCATTAATTACATAAATGCCATCCATGTACGTACACGGGCCATGATGACACCATGGGAGCCTGAATCCTCGTCATTTTTTTTTCTTTGACATCCATGTACGTAGACGGGCCATGATGACACCATGGGAGCCTGAATCCTCATCATTAATTACATACATGCCAACAATGTAGGTAGACAAGCCATGATGACACCATGGGAGCCTGAATCCTCATCATTTATTTTATGAGACATCCATGTACGTAGGCCAGCCATGATGACACCATGGGAGCCTGAATCCTCATCATTTCTTTTTCTTTGACATCCATGTACGTAGGCCAGCCATGATGACACCATGGGAGCCTGAATCCTCCTCATTAATTACATACATGCCATCCATGTACGTACACGGGCCATGATGACACCATGGGAGCCTGAATCCTCATCATTTACTATTCCTTGACATCCATGTACGTAGGCCAGCCATGGAGACACCATGGGAGCCTGAATCCTCCTCATTAATTACATAAATGCCATTCATGTACGTAGACAAGCCATGATGACACCATGGGAGCCTGAATCCTCATCATTAATTACATAAATGCCATCCATGTACGTACACGGGCCATGATGACACCATGGGAGCCTGAATCCTCGTCATTTTTTTTTCTTTGACATCCATGTACGTAGACGGGCCATGATGACACCATGGGAGCCTGAATCCTCATCATTAATTACATACATGCCAACAATGTAGGTAGACAAGCCATGATGACACCATGGGAGCCTGAATCCTCATCATTTATTTTATGAGACATCCATGTACGTAGGCCAGCCATGATGACACCATGGGAGCCTGAATCCTCATCATTTCTTTTTCTTTGACATCCATGTACGTAGACAGGCCATGATGACACCATGGGAGCCTGAATCCTCCTCATTAATTACATACATGCCATCCATGTACGTACACGGGCCATGATGACACCATGGGAGCCTGAATCCTCATCATTTACTATTCCTTGACATCCATGTACGTAGGCCAGCCATGGAGACACCATGGGAGCCTGAATCCTCTTCATTTTTTTAATGAGAGGATTCAGGTTACATAAATGCCAACCATGTAGGTAGACAAGCCATGATGACACCATGGGAGCCTGAATCCTCATCATTAAATACATAAATGCCATCCATGTACGTAGGCCAGCCATGGAGACACCATGGGAGCCTGAATCCTCCTCATTAATTACATAAATGCCAACCATGTACGTAGACAAGCCATGATGACACCATGGGAGCCTGAATCCTCATCATTTACTATTCCTTGACATCCATGTACGTAGGCCAGCCATGATGACACCAATGGAGCCTGAATCCTCCTCGTTAATTACATAAATGCCAACCATGTACGTAGACAAGCCATGATGACACCATGGGAGCCTGAATCCTCATCATTTACTATTCCTTGACATCCATGTACGTAGACGGGCCATGATGACACCATGGGAGCCTGAATCCTCTTCATTAATTACATAAATGCCAACCATGTACGTAGACGGGCCATGATGACACCATGGGAGCCTGAATCCTCATCATTTTTTTTATGAAACATCCATGTACGTAGGCCAGCCATGATGACACCATGGGAGCCTGAATCCTCATCATTAATTACAAAAATGCCAACCATGTACGTAGACGGGCCATGATGACACCATGGGAGCCTGAATCCTCATCATTTTTTTTATGAGACATCCATGTACGTAGGCCAGCCATGATGACACCATGGGAGCCTGAATCCTCATCATTTTTTTTTCTTTGACATCCATGTACGTAGACGGGCCATGATGACACCATGGGAGCCTGAATCCTCTTCATTAATTACATAAATGCCAACCATGTACGTAGACGGGCCATGATGACACCATGGGAGCCTGAATCCTCATCATTTTTTTTATGAAACATCCATGTACGTAGGCCAGCCATGATGACACCATGGGAGCCTGAATCCTCATCATTAATTACAAAAATGCCAACCATGTACGTAGACGGGCCATGATGACACCATGGGAGCCTGAATCCTCATCATTTTTTTTATGAGACATCCATGTACGTAGGCCAGCCATGATGACACCATGGGAGCCTGAATCCTCATCATTTTTTTTTCTTTGACATCCATGTACGTAGACGGGCCATGATGACACCATGGGAGCCTGAATCCTCATCATTAATTACATACTTGCCATTCATGTACGTAGACGGGCCATGGAGACACCATGGGAGCCTGAATCCTCATCATTTACTATTCCTTGACATCCATGTACGTAGACGGGCCATGATGACACCATGGGAGCCTGAATCCTCATCATTAATTACATAAATGCCATCCATGTACGTAGACGGGCCATGATGACACCATGGGAGCCTGAATCCTCATCATTAATTACATACTTGCCATTCATGTACGTAGACGGGCCATGGAGACACCATGGGAGCCTGAATCCTCATCATTTACTATTCCTTGACATCCATGTACGTAGACGGGCCATGATGACACCATGGGAGCCTGAATCCTCATCATTAATTACATAAATGCCATCCATGTACGTAGACGGGCCATGATGACACCATGGGAGCCTGAATCCTCATCATTAATTACATACTTGCCATTCATGTACGTAGACGGGCCATGGAGACACCATGGGAGCCTGAATCCTCTTCATTTTCTTAATGAGAGGATTCAGGTTACATAAATGCCATCCATGTACGTAGACGGGCCATGATGACACCATGGGAGCCTGAATCCTCATCATTAAATACATAAATGCCATCCATGTACGTAGGCCAGCCATGGAGACACCATGGGAGCCTGAATCCTCCTCATTAATTACATAAATGCCAACCATGTACGTAGACAAGCCATGATGACACCATGGGAGCCTGAATCCTCATCATTTACTATTCCTTGACATCCATGTACGTAGGCCAGCCATGATGACACCAATGGAGCCTGAATCCTCTTCATTTTTTTAATGAGAGGATTCAGGTTACATAAATGCCAACCATGTAGGTAGACAAGCCATGATGACACCATGGGAGCCTGAATCCTCATCATTAAATACATAAATGCCATCCATGTAATTAATGATGAGGATTCAGGCTCCCATGGTGTCATCATGGCTTGTCTACGTACATGGTTGGCATTTATGTAATTTATGAGGAGGATTCAGGCTCCCATGGTGTCTCCATGGCTGGCCTACGTACATGGTTGGCATTTATGTAATTCATGAGGAGGATTTAGGCTCCCATGGTGTCATCATGGCTGGCCTACGTACATGGATGGCATGTACTTTTTTAATGATGAGGATTCAGGCTCCCATGGTGTCATCATGGCCCGTCTACGTACATGAATGGCATTTATGTAATTAATGATGAGGATTCAGGCTCCCATGGTGTCATCATGGCCCGTCTACGTACATGGATGGCATTTATGTAATTAATGATGAGGATTCAGGCTCCCATGGGGTCATCATGGCTTGTCTACGTACCTGGTTGGCATTTATGTAATTAATGAGGAGGATTCAGGCTCCCATGGTGTCATCATGGCCCGTCTACGTACATGGATGTCAAGGAATAGTAAATGATGAGGATTCAGGCTCCCATGGTGTCATCATCGCCTGTGTACGTACATGGATGGCATTTATGTAATTAATGATGAGGATTCAGGCTCCCATGGTGTCATCATGGCTTGTCTACGTACATGGTTGGCATTTATGTAATTCATGAGGAGGATTTAGGCTCCCATGGTGTCATCATGGCTGGCCTACGTACATGGATGGCATGTACTTTTTTAATGATGAGGATTCAGGCTCCCATGGTGTCATCATGGCCCGTCTACGTACATGAATGGCATTTATGTAATTAATGATGAGGATTCAGGCTCCCATGGTGTCATCATGGCCCGTCTACGTACATGGATGGCATTTATGTAATTAATGATGAGGATTCAGGCTCCCATGGTGTCATCATGGCCCGTCTACGTACATGGATGGCATTTATGTAATTAATGATGAGGATTCAGGCTCCCATGGGGTCATCATGGCTTGTCTACGTACCTGGTTGGCATTTATGTAATTAATGAGGAGGATTCAGGCTCCCATGGTGTCATCATGGCTGGCCTACGTACATGGATGTCAAAGAAAAAAAAATGATGAGGATTCAGGCTCCCATGGTGTCATCATGGCTGGCCTACGTATGTACATGGATGTCTCATTAAAAAAATGATGAGGATTCAGGCTCCCATGGTGTCATCATGGCTTGTCTACCTACATTGTTGGCATGTATGTAATTAATGATGAGGATTCAGGCTCCCATGGTGTCATCATGGCCCGTCTACGTACATGGTTGGCATTTATGTAATTAATGATGAGGATTCAGGCTCCCATGGTGTCATCATGGCCTGTCTACGTACATGGATGGCATGTATGTATTTAATGATGAGGATTCAGGCTCCCATGGTGTCATCATGGCTGGCCTACGTACATGGATGTCTCAGAAAAAAATGATGAGGATTCAGGCTCCCATGGTGTCATCATGGCTGGCCTACGTACATGGATGTCTCATAAAATAAATGATGAGGATTCAGGCTCCCGTGGTGTCATTATGGCCCGTCTACGTGTTGTTGGCATGTATGAAATTAATGATGAGGATTCAGGCTCCCATAGTGTCATCATGGCTGGCCTACGTACATGGTTGGCATTTATGTATTTAATGATGAGGATTCAGGCTCCCATGGTGTCATCATTGCCCGTGTATGTACATGGTTGGCATTTATGTAATTAATGATGAGGATTCAGGCTCCATTGGTGTCATCATGGCCCGTCTACGTACATGGGTGGCATTTATGTATTTAATGATGAGGATTTAGGCTCCCATGGGGTCATCATGGCTTGTCTACGTACCTGGTTGGCATTTATGTAATTAATGAGGAGGATTCAGGCTCCCATGGTGTCATCATGGCTGGCCTACGTACATGGATGTCAAAGAAAAAAAAATGATGAGGATTCAGGCTCCCATGGTGTCATCATGGCTGGCCTACGTATGTACATGGATGTCTCATTAAAAAAATGATGAGGATTCAGGCTCCCATGGTGTCATCATGGCTTGTCTACCTACATTGTTGGCATGTATGTAATTAATGATGAGGATTCAGGCTCCCATGGTGTCATCATGGCCCGTCTACGTACATGGATGTCAAAGAAAAAAAAATGACGAGGATTCAGGCTCCCATGGTGTCATCATGGCTGGCCTACGTACATGGATGTCTCATAAAAAAAATGATGAGGATTCAGGCTCCCATGGTGTCATCATGGCCCGTCTACGTACATGGTTGGCATTTATGTAATTAATGATGAGGATTCAGGCTCCCATGGTGTCATCATGGCCTGTCTACGTACATGGATGGCATGTATGTATTTAATGATGAGGATTCAGGCTCCCATGGTGTCATCATGGCTGGCCTACGTACATGGATGTCTCAGAAAAAAAATGATGAGGATTCAGGCTCCCATGGTGTCATCATGGCTGGCCTACGTACATGGATGTCTCATAAAATAAATGATGAGGATTCAGGCTCCCGTGGTGTCATTATGGCCCGTCTACGTGTTGTTGGCATGTATGAAATTAATGATGAGGATTCAGGCTCCCATAGTGTCATCATGGCTGGCCTACGTACATGGTTGGCATTTATGTATTTAATAATGAGGATTCAGGCTCCCATGGTGTCATCATTGCCCGTGTATGTACATGGTTGGCATTTATGTAATTAATGATGAGGATTCAGGCTCCATTGGTGTCATCATGGCCCGTCTACGTACATGGGTGGCATTTATGTATTTAATGATGAGGATTTAGGCTCCCATGGGGTCATCATGGCTTGTCTACGTACATGGAGTCATATTGATTCATGGAACAATGAGATACCATTCTTAATTGAAAATTGTTCTTGATACTTTCACATGCATGCCCGGAATCGTGAATTTGTGCGGGTTTCCATGATGACAATCCTCATTGAATTCTTGAGCACACAATATTGAGCAATTTAGGGGCACTTCGGCAATGTTGACCATTTTCATTCATGATAAAATTAACATTATGCAATAAATACATATTCCACTCATTTTAATAAACCATGCAAAAACTTTACAAGCACGCTCAAGCTAGGGGTGGGCTGGCATGCACGCGTGGGTGTGGGGGTGGGCTGGCATGCATGCGTGGGTGTGGGGGGGCCGGGGCCGGGGCTAGCATGCATGCGTGGGTGTGGGGGTGGGCTAGCATGCATGCGTGGGTGTGGGGGGGGGCTAGCACGCCCCACCCCTCCATCGGCACAGCCAGCCTTGTGAGTCTACCCTTAACAACAAGGCTGGTAGGACGACACGCCTGAGCAGCATATGTCATGCCTATCTCAGGCTAATAATGTGTGATTTTGTGCCAACAACCAAGTTGTTCCACCCAACAACACATTATAAACCCTCTTCCAAAATGCCCAACAAGCCGGACACGTGGAGGACCACACACGCAGTATATAAAGAGAAAATAAGCTGACTTTTTATCCAGCCAACCTGTGGCTAGCTGCTCTGGTTAGCATGACAAATGCTAACATTTACTCAGTGGGAAAGGTGAAGAGACCATTGGAACAGCCTACCTGACGCATGTGCCACCAAAGCATTGTGTCCCGCAAAATGCACACTGCCTCCTTTCTAACAAGCACGAGCCGCTCTCTTTAGGAGACAGGTGCCAGCTCGTCAGTGTCTGGGGAAAATGATGCCGCTGCTTAGGAAGACCGCGTGAATTTCCTCGAACACAACTGTCTATAAAGCAAAAGAAATTTCAGAGAAGCATGGAAATAAAAGCATTACACCTTCCCGACAGGTTGTGGGCCACGCGCTGCAGCAAGCCAGCCACGTCACAGACGAACTTGCTTAAAAACATCCAGGAATCCAGCGATGCAGCGCCAGGACCCGCAACTTCATGGCTGCATCTGGCCGGAAAGAAGGCAAAAAGCTTACGCTCAACGAGGTAAGAAAGCAGGAAAGCGCTATCTTAGGACGTTTAATACAAGAACGTACCATAACGGGCATTTATTCGTGCCCAGGCGCACAAGAAAGGCCACCCTTTCATGGAGAGGTCGGGCGCGCATGGCGCAGGCCTAATGTTATCTTACCGCAAAATGACGGGAAAGGTAAAGATAGCAGCGGGAATTTTTACGGCTTTAGAAACATCATTAAACTAGCTTCCATTAGGACCATCAAAACTGGCAACAATCGACAATCACACCTGCAGGCATCCATTATACTTTATTCATCCCGACAGAAATTCAGGCCGGACCCCCCTGCCGATGGTAAAGAAAAAGAGCCCGCGACATTATAGATCGCAACTATCCCACCATAAATTAGAATCAGTAACTAATTTTCTCCAAGAATCGAGCATTTTTTCTGCTTTCCGCGAGCCAGATTTGTCACGTTTCGTCTAAAAGCAGTCGCCATGGCCACTTCCGCAAGGGGTGCGCGCACCGTGCACCCACTTTTCACGGTACGGAGGGTACCGCGGAATTTTTTTGGCGCGGAAAATATTCGCCGCCAAAAATTAACCATGCATGCATGCCCGTCGTCTCCAAACATTGCATTACATGCACGTGACGGCGTGTTCCCTCGGTCATGGTGCGCGGCGGTGCCAGCTGGACTGATGTCATGCCCTCCACGTAGGCTCGTTCTACATTTCAGAACTGATCCATGGCGCATAATTAGAATTTTGGAAGGTAGAATCAGGTTCTGAAGGTTCTACATAGTAGCCTAGTAAGGGTACACTAACATGTAGCCCAGTAGTTACTAATCCTGCGATCATGACGGAATATACATGTAGTGATACTAATCGATACATGTAGTACACATGGTTGGCGCACAGAATGTTGTACAACCTGCCCTACATGTCGGAAAAACGCACACTCTGACAAACGTGATTGGAATATATTGTACAACATCATCACTAACGCTACATCCGGAACTGTTCTAGTGAATAGCATTACAATGTACTCCCCCGGCAGGTGTGGGTGCCCGAGTACTTGGAGTCTGAACACGCAGTGTCGACTCCTATTGGTGCAAAGGCATTTTTGTCGTCTCTTCATTTTTTTTTCTCCGTTACCACTATATATTGTACAATAGCATGTAGAATGGTACATCCAGAACTGTTCGAGCGAATAGCAGGGGGATCTACACCCCCGGTGGGGATCTACACCCTACTCCAATACCTGGATGAGACCGGCAGTCGCCGTGTCGAATCCTTTTCGCGGCATGTCAGTTTTCAGGGTTCTTTTTTTTTTGTTTTTTTCCCTTTTTTTTTTTTTTCTCCATTTTTACAAATCAGATTTTTCAGAACAGTGCATACGGCTAAGCTTTCATTTCGCAAGACAATTCTTACGGCACCTTCCAAAGTCCCTGGTGTGTGTCAGTGCAGCGTCGACATGGCATGCGTGGAGGATATTTGCGTACGTACGACGAATCATCTGAAACGACTGGTCCAACCTGAAAAATTTTGAATTTTTGCCGTGTCCAGTAACGGTCCTAGGTTGCACCCGCGGGCCGTTCCGGCAGCTGTACAGAATAGATCAGAAAGATACGCCGCGGAATGACGCCAGTGCCCGGCAAATGTGAGTCGGGAACTGAACAGTCACTACAAACGTCGAAAATCTATTGCTCCACCCCCCAAAAAAAGCGTTCCGGAACTGTTCGAAGCGAATAGCACTGACAGGATTCGAACCTGCGTCCAGAGTGAGGTTGCGGAGTGAGGGAGGCCAGCCATCATGGTCCGCACACAAATCTGGCTCGGGTCCGATCCCTGTCAGTGCTCTTCGCTTCGAACAGGTCCGGAACGCTTTTTTGTGGGGTTGGAGCAATAAATACTCGACATTTGCAGTGACTGTTCAGTTCCGGGCTCACAAATGATTTGCCGGGCACAGGCGTCGTTGCGCGGCGTATCTTTGTGATCTTTTCTGTACAGCTGTCGGAACGGCCCGCGGGTGCAACCTAGGACCGTTACTGGACACGGAAAAAATTTAAAATTTTTCAGGTTGGACCAGTCGTTTCACATGATTCGTCGTACGTACGCAAATATCCTCCACGCATGCCATGTCGACGCTGCACTGACACACACCAGGGACTTTGGAAGGTGCGCACCCTGCCCGCCCAGGTAATTGATGCGGTGTTTTGCAGGCGCGCACCGCCGGATGCGCCCACCACGCCCGCCACCGCACGTCCAGTGACCGACTGTGGTCCACGTTCTTTTTCGCCTGCGGGTGCAGCCCCCATAATGCGTACGAGCAGCTTCACGGCTTTCTTCTTTGGAAATCAAGAACAACGGGCCTGACAACAACAACAACGACAGCAGCATCAGCAACAACAAGAGTGAGTTGCGGGATTTTACGTACGTGGTTTTCCTAATTTTTTTTCACCTGGCATGTTGAGTATTCATCCCATTTTGCGTCATGACGGCTTCCTGAACGACGACTCTCTCTCCCTCTCCCTCTCCCCCCCTCTCCCTCTTATTTTTCACCAGGTTTTTCATGCCGATTTTAAATCCCTTTTGCGTCATGCTCTTTGTAGCGTGATGTCGTCAATTGTCACTCACAACAATACTATCATTGTGGTTCGTTCTTTTTCGCCTGCGGGTGCAGGTCACGGTCGTTGCGTACGAGCAGCTTCACGGCTTTCTTCTTTGGAAATCAAGAACAACGGGCCTGACAACAAGAACAACGACAGCAGCATCAGCAACAACAAGAGTGAGTTGCGGGATTTTATGTACGTTGTTTTTCTCATGTTTTTTCACCTGTCATGTTGAGTATTCATCCCATTTTGCGTCATGCCGGCTTCCTGAACGACGACTCTCTCTCCCTCTCCCTCTCCCCCCCTCTCCCTCTTATTTTTCACCAGGTTTTTCATGCCGATTTTTAATCCCTTTTGCGTCATGCTCCTTGTAGCGTGATGTCGTCAATTGTCACTCACAACCATGCTATCATTGTGGTTCGTTCTTTTTCGCCTGCGGGTGCAGGTCACGAGCGTTGCGTGCGGTGCGTCATCAATCCAAGAACAAAACACGATGTGGCTAAACCCTCCCTCTCCCTCTCCCTCTCCCTCTCCCTCTCCCTCTCCCTCTCCCTCTCCCTCTCCCTCTCCCTCTCCCTCTCCCTCTCCCTCTCCCTCTCCCTCTCCCTCCCTCTCCTCTCCCTCTCCCTCTCCCTCTCCCTCTCCCTCTCCTCTCCCTCTCCCTCTCCCTCTCCCTCTCCTCTCCCTCTCCCTCTCCCTCTCCCTCTCCCTCTCCCTCTCCCTCTCCCTCTCCCTCTCCCTCTCCTCTCCCTCTCCCTCTCCTCTCCCTCTCCCTCTCCCTCTCCCTCTCCCTCTCCCTCTCCCTCTCCCTCTCCTCTCCCTCTCCTCTCCCTCTCCCTCTCCCTCTCCCTCTCCCTCTCCCTCTCCCTCTCCCTCTCCCTCTCCCTCTCCCTCTCCCTCTCCCTCTCCTCTCCCTCTCCCTCCCTCTCCCTCCTCCCTCCCTCCCTCCCTCCCTCCCTCCCTCCCTCCCTCCCCTCCCTCCTCCCTCCCTCCCTCCCTCCTCCCTCCCTCCTCCCTCCCTCCCTCCCTCCCTCCTCCCTCCCTCCCTCCCTCCCTCTCTCTCTCCTCTCTCTCTCTCTCTCTCTCTCTCTCTCTCTCTCTCTCTCTCTCTCTCTCTCTCTCTCCTCTCTCCTCTCTCCTCTCCCTCTCCCTCTCTCTCCCTCTCCCTCTCCCTCTCCCTCTCCCTCTCCCTCTCCTCTCCCTCTCCTCTCCCTCTCCCTCTCCTCTCCTCTCCCTCTCCCTCTCCCTCTCCCTCTCCTCTCCCTCTCCCTCCCTCTCCTCCCTCCCTCCCTCCCTCCCTCCTCCTCCCTCCCTCCCTCCCTCCCTCCCTCCTCCCTCCTCCCTCCCTCCTCCCTCCCTCCCTCCCTCCCTCCCTCCTCCCTCCCTCCCTCCTCCCTCCCTCCCTCCCTCCCTCCCTCCATCCCTCCCTCCCTCCCTCCCTCCATCCCTCCATCCCTCTTACGGTTACGCTTACGCTTACGGTTACGCTTACGGTTACGCTTACGCTTACGGTTACGCTTACGCTTACGCTTACGCTTACGCTTACGCTTACGCTTACGCTTACGCTTACGCTTACGCTTACGCTTACGCTTACGCTTACGCTTACGCTTACGCTTACGCTTACGCTTACGCTTACGCTTACGCTTACGCTTACGCTTACGCTTACGCTTACGCTTACGCTTACGCTTACGCTTACGCTTACGCTTACGCTTACGCTTACGCTTACGCTTACGCTTACGCTTACGCTTACGC
>RPFO01000312.1:2925376-3030376 GCA_009746045.1 Mesostigma viride
AACGACGACTCTCTCTCCCTCTCCCTCTCCCCCCCTCTCCCTCTTATTTTTCACCAGGTTTTTCATGCCGATTTTTAATCTTCTTTTGCGTCATGCTCTTTGTAGCGTGATGTCGTCATTGTCACTCACAACAATACTATCATTGTGGTTCGTTCTTTTTCGCCTGCGGGTGCAGGTCACGGTCGTTGCGTACGAGCAGCTTCACGGCTTTCTTCTTTGGAAATCAAGAACAACGGGCCTGACAACAACAACAACGACAGCAGCATCAGCAACAACAAGAGTGAGTTGCGGGATTTATGTACGTTGTTTTTTCTCATGTTTTTTTCACCTGTCATGTTGAGTATTCATCCCATTTTGCGTCATGCCGGCTTCCTGAACGACGACTCTCTCTCCCTCTCCTCTCCCCCCCTCTCCCTCTTATTTTTCACCAGGTTTTTCATGCCGATTTTTTAATCCCTTTTGCGTCATGCTCCTTGTAGCGTGATGTCGTCATTGTCACTCACAACCATGCTATCATTGTGGTTCGTTCTTTTTCGCCTGCGGGTGCAGGTCACGAGCGTTGCGTGCGGTGCGTCATCAATCCAAGAACAAAAACACGATGTGGCTAAACCCTCCCTCTCCCTCTCCCTCTCCTCTCCCTCTCCCTCTCCCTCTCCCTCTCCCCTCCCTCTCCTCCCCTCCCTCTCCCTCTCCTCTCCCTCTCCCTCTCCCTTTCTCCCTCTCCCTCTCCCTCTCCCTCTCCCTCTCCCTCTCCCTCTCCCTCTCCCTCCCTCTTCCTCTCCCTTCCCTCTCCCTCTCCCTCTCCCTCTCCCTCTCCCCTCCCCTCTCCCTCTCCCTCTCCCTCTCCCTTCTCCCTCTCCCTTCTCCCTCTTCCGCTTACGCCCTCCCTCTCCCTTCTCCCTTCTCCTCTCCCTCTCCCTCTCCCTCTCCCTCTCCCTCTCCCTCTCCCTCTCCCTCTCCCTCTCCCTCTCCTCTCCCTCTCCCTCTCCCTCTCCCTCCACCTCTCCTCTCCCTCTCCCTCTCCCTTCCCTTTCCCTCCTCCCTCCTCCATCCCTCCCTCCCTCCCTCCCTCCCTCCCTACCCTCCCTCCCTCCCTCCATCCCTCCTCCTCCCTCCCTCCTCCCTCCTCCCTCCCTCCCTCCCTCCCTCCCTCCCTCCCTCCCTCCTCCTCTCTCTCTCTCTCTCTCTCTCTCTCTCTCTTCTCTCTCTCTCTCTCTCTCTCTCTCTCTCTCCTCTCTCTCCCTCTCTCGCTCTCTCTCTCTCCTCTCCCTCTCCCTCTCCCTCTCCCTCTCCTCTCCCTCTCCCTCTCCTCCTCCCCTCTCCTCTCCCTCTCCCTCTCCCTCTCCCTCTCCCTCTCCCTCTCCCTCTCCCTCTCCCTCTCCCTCTCCTCTCCTCTCCCTCCCTCCCTCCCTCCCTCCCTCCCTCCCTCCCTCCCTCCCTCCCTCCTCCCTCCCTCCCTCCCTCCCTCCCTCCCTCCCTCCCTCCCTCCCTCCTCCCTCCCTCCCTCCCTCCCTTCCTCCCTCCCTCCCTCCCTCCCTCCCTCCATCCCTCCCTCCCTCCCTCCTCCATCCCTCCTATCCCTCTTACGGTTACGCTTACGCTTACGGTTACGCTTACGTTACGCTTACGCTTACGCTTACGCTTACGCTTACGCTTACGCTTACGCTTACGCTTACGCTTTACGCTTACGCTTACGCTTACGCTTACGCTTTACGCTTACGCTTACGTTACGCTTACGCTACGCTTACCTTACGCTTACTAGCTTACGCTTACGCTTACGCTTACGCTTAGCTTACGCTTACGCTTACGTTTACGCTTACGCTTACGCTTACGCTTACGCTTACGCTTACGCTACGTTCGCCCTCTCCTCTCCCTACGGTTACGCTACGCTTACGGTTATGCTTACGCTTAGGTTTACGCTTACTTTACGCTTAGGCTTACGCTTACGCTTCCCCTCCTCTCCCTCTCCCTTCCTCTCCGTCTCCCTCTCCCTCTCCCTCTCCTCTCCGCTACCCCTCCCTCTCCCCTCTCCCTCTCCCTCTCCCTCTCCTCTCCCTCCTCTCCCTCTCCTCTCCCTCTCCCTCTCCCTCTCCCTCTCCCTCCCCTCTCCCTCCCTCTCCTCTCTCCTCTCCTCTCCCTCTCCCTCTTCTCCCTCTCCCTTCCTCTCCTCTCCCTCTCCCTCTCCCCTCTCCCTTCCTTTCCCTCTCTCCTCTCCCTCTCCCTCTCCCTCTCCCTCTCCCTCTCCTCTCCCTCTCCCTCTCCCTCTCCCTCTCCCTCTCCCTCTCCCTCTCCCCTCCCTCCCTCTCCCTCTCCCCTCCTTCCCTCTCCCTCTCCTCTCCCTCTCTCTCCCTCTCCCTCTCCCTCTCCTCCCTCTCCTCTTCCCTCTCCCTCTCCTCTCCCTCTCCTCCTCCCTCTCCTCCCTCCTCCTCCCCCTCCTCCCTCCCTCCCTCTCTCTCTCTCTCCCTCTCTCTCTCTCTCTCTCTCTCTCTCTCTCTCTCTCTCTCTCTCTCTCTCTCTCTCTCTCTCTCTCTCTCTCTCTCTCTCTCTCTCTCTCTCTCTCTCTCTCTCTCTCTCTCTCTCTCCTCTCTCCCCCTCTCTCTCTCTCTCCCTCCCTCTCTCTCTCCCTCTCTCTCTCTCTCCCTCTTACCCCCCCCCCTTTTACAAACACCATAATTCTGCCAACGTCACTCTTCCTGGACCGTGTGATAGTTACGCCCGCCGTCGTTTTTGTCTTACTGGAAGAGCACATGACCAACATTGGTTGTGCTAGTTACGCCCGCCGTCGTTTCTTTTGCCTTTTCGATGTCGAAATATATCTCGTGAAAGATGCACCCCCGTCAGTTAACTTGTCATCTTGTAAGCTCAATCTTTCCATGATAGTTACGCCCGCCGTCGTTTCTTTTGCATCTTCGATGTCGAAGTGTTTGTCGTGAAAGTTGCATCCCCGTCAGCTTCTTGTAAGATCAATGTTTCATGATAGTTACGCCCGCCGTCGTTTTTTTTTATTTTCGATGTCGAAGAATATGTCGTGAAAGTTGCAGCGCGTTCGTGTCCATTGTGATCTTGTGATATCAAAGTTTCCCATGATAGTTACGCCCGCCGTCGTTTCTGTTGCTTCTCGTTCGTTTAAAATATCTAATGAAGTTTTTACCATCGTTCACCTAAAACAAATTACTTTAAATCTGCACCCGTTAAACCACACCCCCCTCGAAATGACTCCATGGTTGCAGAACAAATGTCAGAAGAAGAACCAAAAAAATGCTTCGGAAACCACAAGCGCAAAAGGAAAGCCGATGACAATTTAGAGACCCTCTCGGAGGATGTGCCGGAGTTGGTTTCTTCGGATGACGAGTTTGAATACTCAAAAACATCAGGGGGACAAGTTCTTGAGAAAGCATGGAAGGTGTTTGTGACAAACGCGTTTGTGGAATGGATAAAAAAAAACTATTCCGAGGAATAGTAACTTGTTATTATAAAATAATAAATTAATGTTTATGAATTTTTTTGTTCGTTTTTTCCCTGAAAAAGATGGAGTCCGAGATCGTGAATGAAGTCTACGGAAGCGTCCTTCAAAACGTTTTCAAACAAGTTCGCTTTCTGTCGCGTGTCATATTCGAGGAAGTTCGAGTCGCGCAGGAGAGGACAGGCCGCCACTTGGCCGTTTTATTGGCGTTTGATTCGTTCAGCCAAATGGAGAGAATTATGTACGCCCAGCTAGCTGATATGAACTTCTGTATTCAAGAGGGTTTTTTCAGACCACAGATGGATCTAAGAGTGCCCATAGACCCAAGGACGGAGTTCCGCCTTTTGGTGTCGTTCATTACAAAGGGGCCAAAGATAGAGTTGGGGAAGAGGAAGGGGCTCAGCTTGGGTGCACCTACGGGCGCGCATTTTACCCGAATGTTACGCATTCTCTGCGCGTGAGGGCTGATGCATGTGTAGGGGCAGTACCCCTCAACATGAACTTTTTCTTGCTCTCTGACCCGATCGTGAGGGATGGGGATCGCATGCGTAGTACGCGAAAGTGCTCCAAGGAGGGGTGTGGGTGCGAAACAGGACCTCATATCAAGTGGTGTAGAGGATGTAGGGATGCCAGATATTGCAGTGAGGAGTGCCAGCGTGCGGACTGGAGTAGGCATAAGGATAGATGCGAACGTCTGAGGCAAGCGAGGGAGGTGCTGGCAGGGGTGAAGTGGGGGGTTAACGTGACGACGATACTGGATAAAACTATGGGGTCTGATGTCGACTTCTCCTTCAACTTCCACGACGGCTCTGCCTCTTAGAAAAACTTGAAATGTAGAGTAATAACTTGTTTATATGATGTTATTTTTAATAAATTAATGTTTATAACGTATCATTTTCCTCCTACGCGCAGGAAATGGTGGAGGTTAAGGAGAGTTTGGCCAAAAGGCAAAGGACCGACACACTTCGACATAATGGAAGGAGTCTTCCATTGTACATCAAAAAAATAGTCGAGGATTACTGGCTCGCTTCCGATTCGACTCCTCGTCCGAGTCCGGTGATACCGGACAGTGTCAAAGTCTGGAAGGTTTCAGCACATCAATCGCACATTGAATAGATAATGTTTTATCGCCATATTGCTGTTCGACAAGTTGCGCCTTGGGGCGTTTCTTTGCGCCAAATTTAAACCTTCGTATTAATAAACAAGTACAATAAAAAAATTTCAAAACGTTTTTTGAATTTTATTTTCCGGGGCCGGTATGTTATCGTAACTTGTCGCAGATGTCCGGTTCGACGGAAGATTCGTCCGATTCGTCTAGTCACCTCCTGATGGAGGATTGGCAACGACTTCAACAACACCAAGCGGTTGCCACTGTCATTCAGAGTGTTGCTCGCTCAATAGGGGCGCCGCGCAAGTGTGATGTGTCCACTTGCAAGAAAACCGCTCTCGGATTTGACTTGTATTGCCGAAAGCACGAAGAACATTCTCGTCACATCGAAAATGCCCTCAGTCGCGGACTTGGAATGGCGGGCGCCCTCGGACCTGGATTGGCGGGGGGGCCTTGCGACTTCGCCTGGACATGACTGTCGGAGAGGTCTTGGGTGTAAATTTTGATTTCACCAGGGGAGACGAGTATTTCCTTGAAGATTGGATAGTCAAAGACTCCGCGACAGGTGCGGACTTGGCAAAGGGAGGCTACGTTGCCGGCGCCCAAGAAAATGGTTGGAGTAGCTTGAGATGCTTTTTGATGACGACACCTTTTGCCGACTCGCGTGACACGGATGTAAGCGAACTTTATCGGCGTATGTGTTTTGCACTCGCCGACATTCCGCTGATAACTCAACGAGAGTTCGATTTTCGCGTGGAAACAAAAGCCAAAGCGATTGTATCCGGCGTGAAGGCGATTGTGGAGGAGGAGCAGGATTCTCTGTGTGCAGAGTATTTGGAGAGAGTGGCCCCGATGAAGACTAGGAGGTCCGAAATCTATCCTGACACCGGCAACAAGGAGGCAAAGTTGGTGGCCGCCAAAGAAGAGATGTTCGCTCGTGTCGATGAAATGGCGGCGAAAGAGGTTCCGAGAGTTCGCTCGATCGGTTGTTGCAAAACCTGCAGAGAGTGGAACGAGTCGCGGGACAGTCTATATTGATATGAGTTGCGCCCGCCGGCGTTTCTCTGGTGTTGAATGCCCCCCCTCTACATACACATTATATTGTCTGGACATTCGTATGTAGTGACAATCGTAGTCGATGTGATTGCCATTCGTTTGTACGTAGAAAGTGGTTGTTGAGGAAGTTGCGCCCCAGGGCGTTTCTTTGTTGCATTTTCTTCAAATTTTAGCTCGCATAAATAGATGAAAATGACTTAATAAATGCCAGTTTTTTTTAATAATATAAACTACTCGCGGCCGGTATGTTCTGGTTTCGCAGATGTCCAGTCTGACGGTCGACATAAGGGGACGTCCATATCAGGACGCTGTTTTCCGGATTTTTGAGAAGGATCCCGAAAAGAAGTGCCGGGATAGGAAATGTAAAAAGCTGTCAATTACCGACATGGGTCTGTGTGGGGAACACATCGTAGCTTTCGGAAAGGACATGATTTCCCGTCATCTGCAACAATACGTTGACAACAATTGTGTGGGAGGGGCGCAGATGGACGTCCTTCTTGAGGATGGAGTGGACGGAGCCAAAAGGGCTGTAATTCGGCTGTCGGAAATGGATGATGACAAAGAGGACGTGAACATTCGCCTTAGGAGGCACGACGACAACACGGCCGATTGTTTGTTTGGGTCTGGAGGAATGGCGGATGAGAGCCAGGTCTTCCATGATGCCGCGGAGAAGGTGGTTGAATGGATGATGGGTTGGTCAAATCTTGACGTACGCATATTCAACCGTCTGACGTCTGATTTCCTTCTTAGGGGAAGTTTCAAGATGGTTGACCTTGCAAGGCAGTCCAGGAACCAGGTATCCCTTTCCATGGCCAGTCCGATCGCACGCATGATTGAGGGCCCTCTTCCGCGCAACCTTGCCTCGAGATTTCGAAAATACCATGAAGGGCCCGACCGAAAATCAGCAGCGATTTCCCATTCGCGAACCACTTATGGGTCGACGGAGTTGGTAACCGAAATTTTTTGCATTTCCTTGCCAAATGATTCTTTATGAGGGACATAGAGTTGTTTGTATAGTGAGTGAATTGACGAAAGTTGCGACGGCGGTCGCATCTTTTAGTGCGTCGTTCTCTTGTTATGAATCTCTGTTCTTTCTGAATTATAACGTTGTTTGTACCTTGACATAATGATGCATTCTTTGTATTGAGTTGCGACGTGGGGCGCATCTTCCTGCTGACTCGTATGATTTTTCCAATTTTTGTGTTTTGTTGTTGCAGATGGAAAAGGGCGGCCCTACATCGCAGGTGGTCGGCGACTCTCCCCCTAGGGGGGAAGCGTCTGAAGGGCAAGCAGTTCAGGCCCAAGGCGCCTCCTCACAACAGCCTCCTCACAAGCGTGCAAGGGAGGGGCCCCCAATGGTGGAATCTGGTGTCAGCTTTGCCGCGGTCACTGGGAAGGATGAGTACCACGGTGGTCTTGAGATGGTGGACGATCCGGATAAGCGGTTCAGATTGAGCGGTTTGAGCGACTCGCGAATGGCACTCGTGAACAGCAATTCGCGCTGTACCAAGACATCCTTAATGACAAACCTGAAGTCGCCAAGGTGCCTTATCCTCCAAGCGCACAATTCATGCCTCGTTTCGAAACCCTGCTCCAGCAGGAGCTAAGGTTGCGTCGGTTGGCTCAGAATGCGCCAGAGACACTAGCCGCCGCGCCCTCCCATGCCGCGCCTGCCGCAGTAGCCCAAAAGAGGGGGGAGAGTGTGCACGAGTCGGCCGCAGTGCCCTCAACCGCAAGGGATCCCCCCGCGACTTCCAAGCCGGTCGCGACGGGCGATATGCCCCCGCCGCGGCCAAGGGGAAGGGGGAAGGGGGTCGATGGAGGGGAAGACCTCGATGTTTTCGAATGACGCCGGGCAATTTGGAAGGTGGCGGGCCGATCTTCGTAAGTCTCTGCCCATTTAATTGATGTCGTGAAATACAATAAGCATTTTTTTGCAATATTCGCCAGACATGTCATTTCCGACAACTAAGCGGATTTTTACTTTCCGTTGAAATGTTCGCAGGGCCGGCAAGAGGATGTGGGTGCAAGAGAAGCCCGCTCAATGGCGGGAAGCACCCAGGTACATGAGTGCGTCAGATTCCTCTCCGCAGTTTACTTGTAATGAAATGGTTTGCGTGCGTATATCCTTGTTTATTTTTGTAGTAATTTTTTTCTTGTGAATGGACAATCGCGTTTGCTATTTTTACAGGGAAGTCCGTTCGAGCAGCAGGAGGGCGGTGAGAGGAGGGGAAGTGGATCTTACGGTGGTTCCACTGCAGAGGGGGGAAGGGTAAGTTACCGTTGACTTAGTAATCGAAAGTTTAGGTTCGTCCTCAATGGACAGAGTTACGACGGCCGGCGTTTCTTTACACTTTTCTTACATTATTTGATCTTCCGTTGATAATGTTCTTGCAGGAAGCCGGTCGTCAGGGTGGGGCAAATCTCCAGGGAGAGGGGGCTATCGCTGTCGGTGAGCCTGTGTCAGAGGGCGTGGGTGGAAGCGACGGCGATACTGCGAAAATGACACGCTTTAAGGAGCAAGCGGATGCTTATAAACTGAGGACGTTGGCAAAGCGGGTTGTGGCCGAGGTGAGAACGGAAACAGCCCCACCTGAGGTACGGAACCAGATGATGACTCTCCATCAAGTCGCTGAGTTGATCGTGAAGAATGCGTGCGCGCCCGATGGCGCCACACAGCCTGAGGAGATCCCGAGCGCCAAGGCCTTGATAAAGTGGATGCAGGAGAACCTGTTCGAGGGCAAAGCGAAGGAGAGGAAGTGTAAACTGTTGACGGTGACGATGGCGGACGCCAAGACTCTGATCAAGATGTTGAAGGAACACGATGCCCGCCGGGACAAGTCTCCGAAGACCGCGAAGGGGTCGAAGAAAGCGGCTGAAGCAGCAGCGGTTGAGGGGAATGAGGTAAGTCTACCTCTGTTGTGAGGGGGTCTTTGTTCTTGAGGTCCACGTTTCATGTAGGTTGCGACGGCCGGCGTTTCTCAAGTGTGACATTTACTTTATTCCTTTTGGTTATGCTTTCCTGATTTTTTCCTATCATTGTTAAGGGGAATGAGGTAAGTGTACCTCTGTTGTGAGGGGGCTTCTTGAGATCCAGGTTTCATGTAGGTTGCGACGGCCGGCGTTTCTTAAGTGTGACACTTCCTTTCGGTTATGCTTTCCTGATTTTTTCATATCATTGTTAAGGGGAACGAGGTAAGTATACCTCTGTTGTGAGGGGGGCTTTGATGTTGAGGTTCAGGTTTCATGTAGGTTGCGACGGCCGGCGTTTCTCAAGTGTGACATTTACTTTTTCCTTTTGGTTATGCTTTCCTGATTGTTTCGCATCACTGCAGTACGTGCAGGCCGAGAGGGCGACCCACGCGGCCATCCTGTACTCAATCAGCCTCGACCAGCACGCGCGCAGCTCGGATGTGGAAGTAGCGAGTACGTGGACTGCTGCCGTCGACGAATTCCAGAAGGGACTCTCCGAAGCACTTGCGACCCACAAGGGGAAGGCGCTGAAGGGAAAGGGGAAAGGAAAGGAGGTGGAGGTTGCGGATGCTCCCGTGTCTCTGCTTGAGAAATGGGAGAAGTCCCCGGTGTCGCAGGATGATGATGACATCCTGGATGTGAACGATGAGATCGCGAAGGGCAAACGGTTGCGGAAGCAGCTTGCCGTTCAGCCTCGGGACCTCGATGACATGTCCAAGGCCTTGGTGCATCGAAATCGGGTGTGGACAAGGAACCTGTTCGTTGGGCCTCAGAAGCTCCTCGCACGAGACTTGCATCTGTCTAGAGCCGAGCAGAACGCCACCATTTTTGCAAA
This sequence comes from Mesostigma viride, assembly GCA_009746045.1. Classification (NCBI taxonomy): domain Eukaryota; kingdom Viridiplantae; phylum Streptophyta; class Mesostigmatophyceae; order Mesostigmatales; family Mesostigmataceae; genus Mesostigma; species Mesostigma viride. Next base: position 2,934,812 of record RPFO01000312.1, read on the forward strand.
CTCGGAGTCCGACTACGGCCACGACAAGCTGGTGATTCCTGTGTGGCGGTACTCGTTCCAGTTTTTGGCTGACCGGTGCCCCAACAGTTTTCATGAATGGACGAAAAAGGAAGGTACCCAGCGTCAGCTCGCGCAACTCTTCGGGGAGATGGGGGGGCACGGACAATGAAGGCTGGCTACGCTCGCGCAATGACTGACAAAGAGATTGATATCTACCTGCGAACGAGCTCGGCCAAGGAGATGGCCGAAGCTGCTTCCACCGCGGTTCTGACAGGACCGGCCGATATTCTGGACGATCTTAAGCCCGTGGACGTGAGAAAGGCCGCGCTTTTGGACAGTTTGTGCAAGTCCGCCTGGGAGATGGCTCCACTCGAGAGAAAGCCACCGTTGCCGCCAGCCATTTGCGGCTTTCTCGTGCTGGACGGGAACCACTTTACCACACTCATCAAATCGGTGAAATTCGAACTGGTCACCCCAAATATGACCGTGGACCAAAGATCTGTGTGGTACAAGGCAATGCTGAATGGTTTCATGAAGGCGGAAAAGCTCAGGGTCGTTGCGCGGGGAGGGAAGGAGCAGGAGGTCACGAAGACCGTGGCCGCGGCGAAGCTGGAGGAGTGGGCAACTGATTGGACGAATTTCGGGGGGGTGGACGTGCAGATGCTCAAGGGTGAGACCATCCTGCCGACCTGGTGGCAGATCCGTGAACAGAAGGTAAGCCAGGTTGCGACCGCCGGCGTTTCTATAAGTGGTTTTCTTGTGTTAATTTCAGTATGCCATTAGTTCGGTCAAGATGCGACCGCCGGCGTTTCTATAAGGGGTTTTCATGTTCCACCTTAGTATCCATATTTTGGTCAAGATGCGACCGCCGGCGTTTCTGTGAGTCGCTTTATTGTTCTCAGTTGAGTTGTGCTTATTTGGGAGGACTGTCGATGTGTCTCTGCGCGTTTTTGCCATACGGCGATGCAGGTTTCCGAACGAGTCGGCGAGATGATCGGCATTGTCAGGCAGCTCGGGAACGCCATGAACGCGGAGGACACAGCCCAAGCCAAGGCAACGTGGGGCTCAGCGCTGGGGGATGTGCACCGGGCCTACCAGGCATATGGACCCGTCAAGAGAGGGAAGGGCGTGTCTCTCCCAACTCCTCTGTACGGCAAGATCTGGGCGATTGTGAAGCCCTTTTGGCAGAAAGGAGAGCAAGCCAAGGCCGAAGGGGACGGCGCCGGCGACAAGGCAGGGGGGCTGAAGAGACCGACAAGTGGGGGCCGGACCAGAAGAACTTCATGCAGCGCTGGCTGTTCTGGTGTGAGGACCCTTTGAAGCCCGTTGTCGACGGCAAGCCGGCGATCGCACAGGATATCGCGGCTCGGCAAGACTTCCTTGACGCGCGCCCTAAAGACAAGGCGCACGAACTGTCCATTTTCACCGCGCATCGGGAACTTGCGAGTTTCCAGTACTTCGACAGCCTGATCCAAGCGCCGATCATGTCCTGTGAGGCCCCTCCCAGCAACCTGATAAAAATAATGGAAGTCGCCAAGAATTTGAAAGAGGCGGCCGTGCAATTCGCCCACATCAAGTTCCTGGAGAACCCCCCCTGATGGCCGCTTGCAAACAACTAGACGGGACCTTCAACCCCGTATTGGTGAGGGAGCACGTGTTTGGCGTGAAGCTGAAGGGCACCTTCGCCACGGACCTCGACAAGTTCATCGCCGACTGCCGCCTGACCAGAGACTTTTGGCGGGTGGTCGTCACGGCCACGAGGGCGATCATTCTCACGCTGAGGGACCTTCCGCCGGCTAAAAGGAAAGTGGTCGACCAGAAGGACTGGAAGTTCCCGAGAGGGCTGCTCGCTTCCCACCCCCGTCATTTGTATGACGATTTGGGGGTGAAGACCAAACATCTGCTGGGTGTGCCAAAGGAGGCGGCGGCGGAGGTCGAGAAGGAGGTCGAGGAGGCGGCGGAGGAGGGGACTACCAAGGCCAAGAAGGGGTGGCGGGACAGGTTGGAAGCCTACAGCGATTGGAAGGGGGTGAGGATGGGATCCGACTGGATCGCATACAGGACAATGATATGGAAGGAAGACGAAAAAAGAAAGGATCTGGTGGTGACGAAGGTGGTGGACGAGTTGTACACGGGGTCTGACAAAATTCCTCGGTCGCTGAAGGACCGGCGTTTGCTCTGCTGGACCTGGCAGCTGACAGCAACGAGAAGTGGAGGAACCTGCGCAAGTGGGACCCAGACTGCATTCCGGAGGACAGCCACATTCCCAAACCCTCCTCGCATTTCAGCCCGGTCGTGTGGGATGTGGTTGACAACATGACCAACGCCCTTTTTAGGGGACCCTGCAGAGTTCTGCTGGTGTTCGGGGAGACCGCCCATATCCGCCGGTGGAAGCGCCTGGTCCGCCTTATCAAATATCGGCTTGTAAAACTGGGTGGACAGACCTCGCCTACTTTGCCGACGACGACGATCTTCGTCTGATGAGGGTGATGATTCGGAGAAGGGGGAAGAGGGGGAGGAGGAAGTGGGGGAGGTGGATGAGGATGAGGATGAGAAGGAGGAGGATGAGGAGGACGAGGAGGACGAGGAGGACGAGGAGGACGAGGAGGACGAGGAGGAGGATATGCTGATGGGCACCCGCCCGGGGAGGAGGGGGACAGGCGGAGGGGGAGAAAGGGGATGGGAGGAGGAGAAAGGGGATGGCCAGGAGGAGAGGGACGGGGGAGGAGATGGAAGGGGAGGGAAAAAGCGCAGTCGGGATGCTGGAGGCTCGCGGGAGGAGACAATGGGGGGGGATGAAGACAAAAGGGGGGGAGGTAAGCGCCAGCGTGCTGGTGAAGGAGACTCGAGGCCTGTCGTTGGAAACGCCGGCGGGCGTATCTGTGATGAGGAGGGGGATCGCCAGCAGGAAGGAGGCTCGCGGCCTGTTACTGGAAACGCCGGCGGGCGTATCTGTGATGAGGAGGGGGATCGCCAGCAGGAAGGAGGCTCGCGGCCTGTTACTGGAAACGCCGGCGGGCGTATCTGTGATGAGGGGGATCGCCAGCAGGAAGGAGGCTCGCAGCCTGTTACTGGTAACGCCGGCGGGCGTATCTGTGATGTGGATGGGGATCGCCAGCAGGAAGCAGGCTCGCGGCCTGTTACTGGTAGCGCCGGCGGGCGTTCCCGATTTACGGGAGGCGGTCGTGTCCGACAGATGGGAATGAGGCCTCGTCAGGATTCATGGGGACCCCCGGTTGAGGGGACCCCCGCCCTCGCCTCGGTTTCTTTGGGTATGGATGACGATCCCGTACCGTCGTCAGGAAGGACGGTTGTGATGACTTTGCCCCCCCGCCCGACGGGGATGGAGCAATGCCCGGACACGATACTGCTGAATGAGGATGACGATCCGGTCCCGTCGGCTGACACGGATTTTGTTGCGAGCACCCCACTGCAGAAGAGGGTATTTGAGGCTCGTAACGTGGAGGGTCCGCCGACAGTCTCAGGTGGAGGGCCGGCGTTTGCCGGATTGATGCGCCCGACTGAGGTGGTCGATGTTGAGGCGCCGCCAGGGACATCGACCGCACCGTTGACCGCATTGACGGATATCTTCGATCGACAAGGATGCCCTTCCACGCTCCAACGGTACATTCGGCCGGTAAATTTCATTTTCAATAAACGAGTTTAATAAGTACCTTAATATATTTCTACATAAGTTTTTTTGCATCAGTCCATGGCTTCATTGATTTCTCACACGACCCTTCCGTATTCATGTTAATTGGCATGTGCTTACGTGCAGGGAAAGGCGAAGAAGAAACTCCAGTTCGGTTTCCCCGTGGATCCGCGTCTGGGACTGTGTCCGGAGAGGCCGGCCGTGTTGTTGGCCAGGCCGCGGTCGGCGCACCAGTTGCACAACCGGGGGCGGGAGGGGCCTCCCTCCCACCCAACGCACCCCACGCACCACCCTTACCGTGCGGTCAGCCAGAAAAAACGTACGAAGAGTTGATGGCAGAGGCGGCGGCTGCGCAGGGGCAGAAGGCAAAACGTCGGGGAGGGGGCAGGCGAGGGGCGGGGCAGGAGACGGAGGGTGCCGACGAACCTTCACAGCCGCAGAAGGGTGGTGGTCAGGGCAGAGATGGTGGGGGGCTGCCAGTTGCGGAAAAGGGGGCGGTTTGCACAGCGGTCGACCCAATCAGGGACGTTGAGCCAGACGTCCGGATGCGCTTTATGGATGGCGCGAAACTGGGTCGCGGAGGTTGGACTTCGAAATGGGTAGAGGACATGTGGCTAAACTGGCAGCACAAGTACCCCAAAAGGAAGATTTTCTGCTCTTTGGCACCCTCCTGGGCCGCGAGAAGGAGAAGGTGGTGATCAGATGGTTTGATGAAGGGTACGAACTCGGTCGGAGTGATGAGAGCGAGAGAAGGTTTCGTTTCCCCCTGAAGTTCGCCAGCGAACATGTTACTCTCCTGAAGGAAGGCGCCAGCTGGGACAACATTCCTTCACATCGACCTGGCAAGCGATGATGGGCAAGGACTTTGCACGAAGTCGCGTTTTGCACGTTTGCCCACCGCAACATTGAGAAATGCAGATGTACATAGTAGTTCGATCAGTGACCGCGACTTCTGGAAGTGGCAGTTTAGTAGGGGTTGACGTGTCCAATGTATATATGGTGCGGCGCGTCCAAGGGGGTCCACGCTGATTGAGCACTTGCATGTGTTCTTTAAACATATTCGGACATGTATGAAATGAATAAATTGTTTGGACGATTGCAAATTGATTGATTGAAGAATGAGATACCATTATTAATTGAAAAATGTAAAACCTTATTGCGAATTTGTACTTCAAACTTTCACATGCATGCCCCAAATTGTGCATTTGTGCAGGTTTAGCTTATGAGAAGTAGCATTTATCTACAAATATTGAGAAATTTAGGGGCACTTGGGGTTGTTGGCCATGTTCATTCATGATAAAATGGACTTTTTATGCTGTAAAATCATATTCCACTAGTCCAAAACGCTGCTTTCATGACGTCAAAAGTACCAGCAATGGCCCTAGGTTGGAGCAGTAGATGTTGGGGACGCCCAGCGGTTCCTCTCTCGTCGCAAGCGGTTGCACGACCTCACCTGGACGCTGGATGACGACCTCACCCCCGCTCAGCAACAGCAGCGACGCGACCTGTGGCCGGAATACCTCCGCCATAAGCAGGACCCCCAGAAGCCCAAGGTGTACTGGAGGGGCGGGGACCTGATGATCAACCACAAGATGTGGACGCCCCCAGCGGGCTAGAATAGCAATAGCCCTAGCTCGTAACCATTGGCGTCACTGCCGCTAAGGCAGCCATGCCTAGAATGTTGCCTAGCTGAGCCAACACACCTAGTCACGTGCCGCCAACGCACGGTACACAACCAGCCATAGCCTTAGCCTAGTCCTAGTACAGCCATGCTACGCCCTGGCTATGTTCAGATTACTTGCCCACGCTCCTTGCTATGATATGCTCACATGGGTCTTATTGCACCCACAGTTTGCCGGATCGTTAGCCTGTCCTTTTAGCTAGCCGCGCCCGATTGCAGCTGTGGCATGCCTTTGGCATGAAGGAGACTGGGGGTCTCTGCCCTTTCTCCTGTAGTGCACACACAGGGATTAAAAGCACTTCGGTGCTCCGTGACTCCCCAACGGGAGCACGAGTTTAATTAATTAATTAATTAATTAGGTCCTAGTTACAGGGGTGTGGGCACCGCGGCCCGAATCGCTGTGAATGCCATACTTGGTCACATGCGGAGCCCCCACAGGCTTGGGGTTGGTCTCCTTCATCACTACTTGCCATCTATCCTTGCGCACCATCTGCCTCCATATTACAGACAAACCAGGAGGCTGCCCGGGGGTGAGCCCGTCAGGTCTAGTGTAGCACATGTCCATGCCGAGTCTATCACGAAAAGTCCACGAAACAGCCATGGCTTCCGATAGGGGGCTGATTTGTAACCGACAGCACGTGCCTCGAGCGCCAGGCAGTCTAGCTAGCGCTGGGCAGATGCAGGCGTCTTATAATGACGTGATGTCGTCGGTCAGCTTGTGAATTCTGCTTGTTGGACAGCAAAGGGATAAGTGCATGGAGGACAAATAAAATTTATGGATAACATGTGCAACAAAAAAACTAGCTGTCTAGCTTGGGACAGATGCAAAGCCCCCGGGCCGTGCTTGAAAGTGTTATTTATGAAGTTTTATTTAGTGCAGGCAAGGTGGCACATGCGAGATAGCTCCTATAGCAGCAACATGACGCGAATTAAACGATTGCACAAACATGATTGACTTCAAGTTATTATCGAAATTAAATGAATCATGTAACAAATTTCTGTGTCAGAAAAAAAAGCATCATGGCCCAGTACACTCTCGAGGAATGGAGTGGAGGTTGAGGTTGAGGTTGAGGTTGAGGTTGAGGTTGAGGTTGAGGTTGAGGTTGAGGTTGAGGTTGAGGTTGAGGTTGAGGTTGAGGTTGAGGTTGAGGTTGAGGTTGAGGTTGAGGTTGAGGTTGAGGTTGAGGTTGAGGTTGAGGTTGAGGTTGAGGTTGAGGTTGAGGTTGAGTTGGAGTTGGAGTTGGAGTTGGAGTTGGAGTTGGAGATGGAGTTGGAGTTGGAGTTGGAGTTGGAGTTGGAGTTGGAGTTGGAGTTGGAGTTGGAGTTGGAGTTGGAGTTGGAGTTGGAGTTGGAGTTGGAGTTGGAGTTGGAGTTGGAGTTGGAGTTGGAGTTGGAGTTGGAGTTGGAGTTGGAGTTGGAGTTGGAGTTGGAGTTGGAGTTGGAGTTGGAGTTGGAGTTGGAGTTGGAGTTGGAGTTGGAGTTGGAGTTGGAGTTGGAGTTGGAGTTGGAGTTGGAGTTGGAGTTGGAGTTGGAGTTGGAGTTGGAGTTGGAGTTGGAGTTGGAGTTGGAGTTGGAGCTGGAGTTGGAGTTGGAGTTGGAGTTGGAGTTGGCGTTGGCGTTGGAGTTGGAGTTGGAGTTGGATTTAGAGGTGAAGATGGAGTGGAGTTGGAGGTGTAGTGACCAGAACTGTAAAGACGCTAAAAAGCTGTGAAGGTGCACTAAGCACAGCTTCCAAGCATCAAGGATATGACTCTATTCATGCCTTAAACCAGCACAGACTATTGCCGAGCGGTCCAAGCGGGTTAAGGCCCGGGTAGCAACTGATTTAAGCCAACGTTATTAAAATGCCTAATTTCGTCACCATCAAAATTGAGGAGCAACCTGCAAGAGCAGCAGGAGATCGAGTGCATTTCACTAGGGTCACTTCGCAAATGAATAATGATGCAGGGGCGCCCCAAAACTGCACAAGCCCCATCTACATTCAGCGCAGGCCCTCCATTCTCGCGAATCCACGGGCCGCAATGGCACACATGACTGCCACGGTGACGATGGCGATTCCAAGTGGCCCCCTCCGGTTGGACCACTGGGCGGTTTCCTTACTTCGCAGGGACCTAACGCGCGTGTGGAAGAGCAGAAGGCCGTACACGATGATGGCCATGGAAGAGAGCAGCAACACGATGCCCAGCTGCTGCATGAAGAGTAGCTGCATATGTAGTGCAAATCAAACCCAAGTAAAAAAGTTGAAAAAAGCAAGGAAATCGATTAGAACGGTGCACATAGAACCATGGGCATGAAAACGGCATGGTGTTAGCATCATCACCACCGTCCAAGATGCAAATAAACACCACCGTTTATGAACAGCATCAGCAAAGGACATTAGATTAACCCCAAACAGGTAGCTATTGCTAAACACCTGAATTAGATTAACCCAGCGCTGAATAGATTTACCAATTAGGAGCAACTTCAAACGTAGGCTAATTTCCCAGGGAAGCGGAACATGCTTTAATGGTTATATTGTTGTATTTAGTAGCCATCTGGCAGCCAGTTACGTACAAGAGACCTAGACTTAATCGACGGGCCAGGGTGTTGAATACACACAAAGAATATCAAAGGAAAATTGACTTATAATAGTAATAATAAATATAATATTATCAAAGGAAGATTGACGAGGAAGTTAGGCCAAAGGAAGCAACTTCCGACCTAGCCTAATGCAACCGGCTTCATTCTGGCAAAGCGCAAATAATGCCTGTAGAACAGTCCATGGGAGAACAGAATTTCTAAATAGATTAGGCTTTTGATTTGACCGTGGAAGGGTTGGCCTATGCGCAGAACAGACTACTGGAAAATGTGCAGAGCTAAGTCGCCGCGAAGTCTCTAAGTAAGGGCTACCAAGCTATCAGGGTTACGTAAGAGATCAGCCAAGATGCCGCACCAGTGACATCATACCTAGCAACTGACTGGGCACGATACCAGGCATACTCATAGCTACAATAGTATGCACACTACTTTACTAGGCACAGTACTAAGGCACAGTACTAAGGCACAATACATTTATGTGCCATCACATAAACGTGCCTACACCCGTAGGCATTTCGCTAGGGGCACTACCAGGCACACTGCAAGGCACACTACTTAGCCCAAAACTACTAGGCACACCAGAACCTACAGCGCGCATTTTGCTAGGGATGTTACGAGGCACACCGCAAGGCACAGTACTAGGCACACTACCAGGCCCAATACCAGGCGAAGGCGCAGGCACCAGCACCGGCACCGGCACGGGCATGGGAACCTACCGTGCGCACGTCCGCCTTTGCGCCCGCTGATGCGTACGAGATTATCGCAGTCGCGGCGCTCCCCACAGTCGCCCCCGCGTGCAGCCAATCCAGGAACGTGCGCTCATTAGCCAAGAAATCCTTGGGCTTGAAGCTTATTGACGGCTGGTCGGGGCAGGGCGGCCGGTCCCCTAACACCCATGTGATCAGCCCGACCAGCCCGGTCCCGTGACGGACGCGGTTGTAACGCCGGCGCTCCTCCGCCGCAACCGCGGATGCGATCGCTGTTGACGTGATCTGTTTCGCGGCCGCAGAGGCCTCTTCGTCCGCCCGCTTGGCATCTGTCCCTGAGTCCTTGGCACTGCTGACGCCTTGTGTTGCCTTTTTGTTCTTGTGTGCCTGTTTGTCCGCGGAGGGGGCGTCGCTCTTCTTCTGGCTGCCGGGCTTGCTGCTGGCCACGTTTGATTCCTGGATGGTGCTGGTGGAGCCGTTGGTCGCGTTGGACTCTCCTGCACAGCCCAGTTCATGAATTTTGTTATTGTTAGCATTATTGGTATTATTGATGTTATTATTATTTGATGTTATTATTTGGTAAGTATTATTGATGTTGCTATTATTACTGATATTATGATGGAAGAAAGAGGCCCGTGGTGAGAGACGGCGAGAGGCGCGGGGAGAACGATGGCAGTGGGAGACATACTGAACTGTGACCGAGACATAGTGACCCAAAGGACAGAGTAAACTGACCCGACGCGCCAGAGTAGCAGGCCCCATGTCCCCACACGGTGAGAGAGCTGAGAGATACAGGCAGAGTGTGCCTAGCCAAACTTTAGGAAAGAGCGATCCCCCGGGGAGTGGCAAACCGACCGCGCACGTGCTTGTTTACTTGTATTAAAAAGGAAGCTACCCAACCCCTGAGACTCCAGCAACCACACGCGATGCAATATGTACAAAAATGTTGTTACCTAGGAGCTACTACTTCCGAACTTTCTTGAATAGCTTTCTTGAATACCGTAGTTTTCTATGATTTCTTCCGCCATCCACAACACCAATCATTCGTGTGCTGATTGTCTCATGCACATCATTCCTTCCCACGTCGCATGACTAAACTAAATTCATGTCACCTACCTCTTGAACTGACGGGCAGCGAGATGGCCTGGTCACCCTCCAGGGTGGTCCCGTTATCACCCGCCAGGCCGTTGTCCTCTGTCTGCGCGCCCATGTCCCTCCCCGCCACCCGCACTTTGCTAACGGCCGGGACGGTGCCGTCACCGGTCGAAGAGGAGAGGATGGAGGCCTGCAGCGAATGGTCGCCGAACCAGTAGGGCACGGACTGCGCCAGCTCCGGCAGCACCGCAGCCGCTCCGTGGAGGTACTTGTCAAACTTGTCAACGCGGCGGAGGATGCCCATCGACTCTAGCTCCTGTGGGAAGGCTCAATAGGAACGTAGGGAAATCTTTATTAATTATCATCTGCTCTAGATCGTATGGGTAGGCCCCATACAGCACAGGAGTCATTAAAACAAACTCAAACAGATGAAAAAATAATGTGAGGGGGATCATGAACAAGATATTCCTATAAACACAAACTATAATTCCTATCAATAAGGAATTGCCATCATTAAGCATGGCTGTTGTTCCTGTTCGCAATGGAGACCTGCTCTACCTTCTTCTTCATAGGCACATGAGGAATCGAGTCAGTGAGAGAGTCCTAGGTGGTGACCAAGGCAAAAAATGTGACCACATATCATGGCACACATAAGAAACGCTGCGGTGGCAGAGATAGCAGCGGAAGCACAAGTGGTAGTAGCGTACCTGCACCCAGTCCGGCAGCGCATCTCCGGGTGCGCCAACTGGCAGCACCAGGCTGAGCACGGCATGGGGGAAGCGGTGCAGCTCGCTGTGGGATACGTCCGCGCTCGGGTCGCGGCACCACCGACCATTCTTGGCCAGGCTCTCCAGCGGCTTCTCTTTGACCATCAGGATGCTGCTGTCGAGTTGGAACTGGCCAGGTTAACACACACAGATAGTAGGACCAAACAGTTCAGTATGTGTTAGTTAAATGCAGAAATCGGCCAATCCCTCCAAGAAAGTCTCCTCCATCTGAATGCTACCCACCATCGTCGCCACCGCCATCCACTTTTCATTGAGGATTTCTGCTCCATGACCATGCCACAAGCTCTAACCTACTTAATCGAATCGAAATGAGTCAAACGAAGAGAATCGAATTGAATCGCAGCGAGATTCAACCAACTTGAACAGAATGAAGCCGGCGTTTCAAATGTGCTGTACTAAAATGCGATAAATTGAATTGAATGCAACTGAATCACATTCAATCAAATCACGTTGAGCAATATGGAATCGGAAGCAGACCAAATCAAACGACATCCAATCAGACAGGACTTCATCAAATAAAATCAAATCCAATTTACTTGAATCAAGTTGAATATCCTTCAGCAAGATTGAATCGCCAGCAAATCATATTAATCTGAACTGAATGAAAACCGAATTGAATCGGATCAAATCGAATCGAATTAAAATGAAGTGAATAAAATGGAATCGCGATATACTAGATAGCAACGACATCAAAAGGAATTAAACTGAATCAAATGAGAGCAAAATGAGAGCAAACCACATTGGATGGATTCGAATTAAAATAAATCTTATCAGGATGCTCCTGTTGAATATACACTGTACATGGCCACACATACATCGATTGCATAGCAGTATGACGCGTAGCACATACATAGTCAACCAAATATATTACGGTGATAGAGTCAGGGGGCAGCCACAAAGACACACACACTAAGGAAAAGTAGGCGAAAACCGCAGAAAATGGCATCAGCACCTGTAACACCTGCTTACACCGAAAATACGCGCGGCCCTCACATCCATTCCACTTGCCGGCTCATAACAAAACGAGAGAGGCACGCCCTCCTCACCTGCACCACCCCCAGGTCACCTGCAACACACCATAAACACACATAACTTCTCAATTTCGATGAACATATGTTGTGAAAATACCCGCGATTCCCCCACACGTGCACCGCCCCAGCAATATAGACACTAGCAAGCAAACAGACAAAACCGGGTTTCCCCCCTCACCTGCCTCCCTGCCTGGTCCCAAAACTAACAACAACATGCATCCCATATAGAAACATCCATTGGAAGTATAGGGCGCCGTTATTGTCGAACTTGCATGAAGACAACCCCGCATCCCCACTCCCTCACCTGCATTCCTGCTTGGTCCCGGTATGCGTGCCGGCAGTACTGCACGCGCACCATGGGCAGCATCTGCTTGGCGTCCATCTGGTCCAACACGCTGTCAACGAGGGAGGACAGGGAGGAAACCTCCGCACCGGGCTTGCCCTGTGACTCCGCCAGCTGGCGCATGTCCGAGGCCCCGATGCGGCCCTGCAAGAAGGGGAGCACGGCTTGCTCAGGCAACTCAAAAGCTTCACTGCCCAGCATCTGCTGTGGGGTGGGAGGGAGGTATTGACAAGGACGGACCGTGACAAGTGTGGCAGACATGCAATAGGGATGAGACAGGCAAGACAGGAGTTAGTAATACAACTACTAGTTAGCAGTACTAGTTTTACTGGTAGCACACAAATTTACAGCACAAACAGGTTCAAAGCTTTTCGTGCCCATCAGTGGTAGTACTTTGGGGCAGAAAATAGCCGTGAGGAGTGACCAGTTGATAGTGAGCGACACATTGTTTTGTAGGTGGTGGTTTACAGAGTGCCTCGAAGAACTTGCTGCCGAGGATCAGGGGCTCGTGGGAGGGGTGGCAGAGCGTGGGGAAGGATACTAAATGTCACAGCTGGCAGCTGGTAAGAGGAGGGAAACTAGATGCCACGCGGCAACCGATTACGGCAAGGAGAGGCGACGAGGAGCAACGAGGTATATGTCACGGCACAGACGTGATGTATATAAAAGCAGGCACAGGTACACACCTCCTACAGATAAAGGGAAAAAAAAAGGGTAATGGCAACCACGGACAGGGAAAATACCACCTATGGATGACTCCTAGTGTGGCCTACTGTGGCCTGCCACGCCCACCTCAGCGCTCGACGTGACGCGCTCCACTTTGACTGTCTGATTCTCCAGCCCCTTCCACCGCAGCCGGATCAGAAATGCATCCTTGCCACCGCCCCCACCACTGCTGCTGCCCCCATCATCCCCCCCATGACGCGTGCCGCCTTCCCCCCGGGCAAACTGTTCCAGCCTGCGGTGGTATAGTTCCAGCCGGTAGTTGTCCAGGTAGACCACGTTGTGGAGGGTGGCGTCCAGCTCGGGGGGGAGGTCCCCCAGGGTCTCCGCCAGGTCGGCCTGGAGGTCGCTGGTCAGCATCTCGTCTGTGCCGACGGCTGATGCGTAGGCACACAGACAAAAGGGCAAGCCAGACAACAGTGAGGGGACGGACAGCAGCATCAGCAGCAGGGGGCAAGCACCTGCAACGAGGGGGCAACCATCCATAGCAAACGGAATAACAATGAGCAGCAAGGGAAAATCCATCCACAGTGATGGGATTGTCTTATTTTATTTTATTATTTTTTTGGGGGGGGGGCGCCTCTGAGTTGAAAAAGGAGGGCTTACATGTGGGCTTGCAGCGCCTTGCAGTAGGCTTCTGAAGGGCCACCCCTTACATTACAGACAATATCTTATACTAGTATGTATTACTGATATTACAATATCAGAATCTTCTTGCAATATCATATTGTTTGCTGTGACACCAAATTGTTTCTTGTAACATTAGTCAGAGCCCAGATTATTCCTGGTAAATTGCTTCTAGTGAACTGTTCCTTGCTATATCAGTGATCAGAGCCAAACCCGGACGCACCGGCTTCCACCTCGCTCGTGTCTCGCAATGGCGTGCAGTGACGCGAGAGCGCACCCTTGACGGTCCTCACGTTGGCGGCGTGGATCCAGTAGCTGTGGCGGGACTGGGCGACCACCTGCTTGGGACAGGAGATACGCAGAGGTGAAGATTGATTAACACGTGACGCAGATACTGCAGTGATGCAGATACTGTGGCCAGTACGAAGCAATTTCTTATTTAACAAGGCCCTTGTTCGAGACTTGGACGCACCTGCTCGGGACACCTGTACGCAGACATACACACCAGGTCAGGAAGTGACCCTGCCCCCCAGAGCAAGGCGCGGGTTCCTAACACAGGTGCGTTAATGGCTTTAACAGGAATAGGCCACAGCACGCTAAAGCCGAGAATCGGCAACAAAGCATAGTGAGACAGTTACAGCTGAGGCCCATATCAGTGGCATGGATCCAGTCGCAGTGGAGCGGCTGGGCAGTCACGTGGCCACGTATTAGAAACCAGCAGCAGGGTCAGCCAGCAGCATGCTCAGGACACCGACACCCACGTTCCCAACAGACAACTGGGTACGTTAGAAGTGACTACCCTAAACCGACCCTAGAACGAGGCCTAGAATGACCCTAGAACGAGGCCTAGAGCGGTGGGAAGACCGAGGCCTAGAACGGCCCTAGAATGAGGCCTAGCACACTGGGAGGAACGAGGCCTAGAACAACCCTACCATGACGCCTAGAACGGTGGGAAGAGGGAAAAGGCATTCACCGCAGGACTTTTGTGGACGGCTTCACTAGGAAGCACTGACCATGGCGATGCATGAGATTCCATTCATTCCCATGCCCCAATGCGACGGCCACAGAGCCCATCAGCGAATGCGTCAAAGCCCTTTACAAGCCCTTTACAAAGCCATTTACAACATGGGATGGAGAAGGGTCGTCGGATGATGCGGACCAGGGGGATGATGGGCACAAAAAGGCAAGAGGGAACACGGACACCCGAACAGAGAGAGAGAGAGAGAGAGAGAGAGAGAGAGAGAGAGAGAGAGAGAGAGAGAGAGAGAGAGAGAGAGAGAGAGAGAGAGAGAGAGAGAGAGAGAGAGGGAGAGAGAGAGAGAGAGCGAGCGAGCGAGCGAGAGAGAGAGAGAGAGAGAGAGAGAGAGAGAGAGAGAGAGAGAGAGAGAGAGAGATGGGGAGAGAGAAAGAGAGAGAGAGGGGGGGGGGGGGGGGGGGGGGGGGCGCTGGGATACCCAGCCATTGCCGACCATTACATAAAAACAAAAACAATAAACAAAAGTTAGCTCACCTCCCCCTTGAGCCCCGTGGAGGGCCCCCCCATCGCCTTGACTTGGATGGCGTGCAGGTCCGCCTGCAGGGTGTCGAGCTCCCGCAGCCAGCACTTTTGGTTGAGGCGCGCCATGTAGAACTGGCGGCACGGCACGTTGGGCAGCAGCTTGTCGTGCTTCTTGAGGATCTTGTAGAATGTGGTGTAGCTCACGTTCACTGGGGGGGGGGGGGGGAGGGGGCAGCAGGATATGCAGACATTGTGCAGGCAACATTGTGCAGAGGTGAAAAGTGAAACCCAGGAAAGGCACGGGAGCGCTCGGAAAGGCAGGAAACAACAAGAAAAAATCAGGGGAAAGCCAAGGAAGGCTAGTTATTAGTCGGTGCCGAATCTCGAGTTACCATACAGGCTTTGTTGTGGTTACGTGTCAAATGCCATACACTATAATGATGGCCAACATTTGGAATGTTATGCTATGACTAGTATTATCGATTTCTTTGTCCCGAGCTTCAGATAGACAGCAGCGGTGCAAAAGTTTGGTTTTCACCCGGCCGGCCAGTATACTATAAATACCAATAGTAGTAAATAGATGAGCAGGGCCATGGTTGAATAGGTGGGTGAGCAAGGCAGGGGACACAGTGCGAGACTAGGGGGGTCTACTACTAATAGATACACTCAGGGGGCACTCATAATAAAAGATACACAAATGTGTGTTCGGATAGGCCGAGCGAAGGAGCGGGAAGGGGAAGAGTCGGTAGAGGGATGAGAGGCACTGGTACTGGACATGTATGAATACGGGATAGATATACGGAAGCGATACCATAGTGGCCCTTATATCTGTACACTTGATTATCGTACGAGAGCTATCAGGGATTTTTGCTACGCGTACGGGAACTTTGGGGAATTTTTCCTCACTGAACGTAGGTATATCGTAACCGTGTACTCTTGGGAGGCGTTACCATGAGCGCGCCGCGCCAATTGCCCTGCGGTAGGCCCTCATGGCACCTGGTAAAATTTGGAGGGTAAATCTCGGGATGTACGAGGCCCGAAGGAGGGTATTTTCATCCTGCACGAGGGTGGTTCATACACAACTCATAACTGTGCGTACGGATATAAGAGAAACTACGGTGTCCAACCGAGCAAAAGCATGGGTGGACAGGGTGGATCGGTCAAGCAGACGAGGTGGTGGGAGACTTGATGGGGCCATGCGGGGCACTAGCGCATCCTCGAAGTCAGTGGATTGACCAGAAGAGGTGGCTAGGAAGGATTCGGAATATGTCCCCTGCGACTGGAAGAAACTGTCAGCGTGGCTCGGGTTCTAAAGCGAAGAAACCATGGCTCATTCACAACAGGAGCTTAACATCATGACATGTTCACTTGATACTGACTCGTCATAAACAATTCTAGTGCTGAACGTTTGCCTGCTTCACTTAGCATAGTACAGATATATGACGTTCAACACTCAGCCCCTAACGATAAAAATATAGTAGTATTAAAATATAGTATAAAAATATACTCGGGCCAGAAAAGTAGCACAACTACATTGACACATATAAACATCCACTACGGGCTTACCAGAAAGATCATGGTCACATTATTTTCCCCCAAAGAGAGAGCGCAGTAGATTCCTTTAAGAAAGCTTCTAAGCGCATGCAGGGATCGAGACCGTCCTCGGCACCATCGTACCAAATTTCTCCAGTTGCGAGCATTTCGTCGCGAGAACCGAGACTAAAACTGTATCGGCAATCGCTCGCATCGACCGTGGCGAGCATCTTCCTTGCGCTTCCTGGAGCTCCTTCACGTCTTGTTTCAGAGAAGCTAGCGAGTCCAGAGCATAAAACTCCACCTTATCAATCTGCTCGCAACGCACGCAAAGACATGCAACAGACCATAAAAAACTACGACTTTGAATCCGCCTCTGGATCGACAGGCAAGATCAGAACGCAGCCCAGAAACACGAAGAGGCAGATCATGCCCGACGTCATCGTACCTCGCCCTCTATTTCGCGAAAGAAATCACTCTCCCGCACGGCCTTTCCGCTGGCACGCTTGCTATCGTCTGGTACGTCCGCTCCCCCCCGACGGGGCGCTGTTGCCGCATGCAGCGCATATATCAAAATCTTCAATGCGGCATAGTCTGGAAGTCGCGACGCCCAGTCAGGGTGGCTCAGCCGCAGGGCATCCAGGAACTCACCATACCTCATCTTACGCGAGGTGTTTGCCTAGGCAAAATCACCAGGGAAAACATGCAGAAGTCGAAGCAATTGAGGCTGGCCTACATGCAGCACTCGCTGACTACAGGTGAACCATTTAGTTGGAACATATGAGCTGGTTTCAGTTACATTCGCCCAGAAAGGAGGTAATTGCCCTCGTGCCTCCATGCCCTCGTGCGGGCCACGACGTCCGAGATTCCAGGCATCTTTGAGGGCATCTGGTCGCCAGTCGTGTCAGGCAAATCCCTCGCACGTGCGCGGAGCCACGTGTCCTTAAAAATGTTTAGCCAAGTGTCTTTTGTTTCAGCCTTTCCGGCAGTCTCAGGCAATTTGGCGCGACCGTAGCGCGGAGTACCCAATGTGCTTGTCGGTACTTGTCAAGAACGTACACGTCACAGTACCTTAGTACCATGGGCCTAGTGCAACTATGTAATATCGCTGGCAATGACCGGCGTGGGATCCAACTGAACTGCACTGAACATAAAAGCCACTTGTCAGGAGCATTTTTTTGTGGATGCTTCGAGAGCTGCGCCTGGTTCACTTTTGGGATCTCATGTGCGCGGAGCACGACGACGGCAGGCCGTACCGGAGCCGGGAGGAGAAAAGAATCTTGTGTGGGCGGTTCCGCTTACGGCACTGTAGATAGCAGCTGATGGGAACATGCAGAAAACTTAGGACCGCTAGCCCCTGCGCGGGTTTGAAAAGAATCTTGTCGCACAGCCTTTGAGTTGAGGGGCGCGAAGGAAGAGTGGACAGTACTAGACTACTAGGTAGTAGACACTCGGGCGCACACGTCAACCAAGCGACGTGAGCGCCAAGCGACGTGACCGCCAGTTATAGATCGACCTGGATCCTGCCAAGGTGGACGCTGACGGAAGCACTGGGCCGGGGGGAATAAAACGATACGCTTGTAGATGCGCCCGCTCAGCTCAACCAGGATCCAGCGAGGCAGCCGGCCGCAGGGCACCACGAGACGGCGCCCGGCGCCCGTTGTGTTCGCAACGCTGTACGGTGGTCTGTTGCTGCAGCCTCGGAGCGACCACTTCGCACTGGACTCCAGCAATTATTACATTACGTTCATGGCTTCTGCCTGTCAATGGCTTGCGCGTAAAACAAGTTGTACTTGAATATTTAAGCGAAATGTCCATTTACCCTGTTTGGCAGTGGGAGGAACTATGAAATTATGGTTGTTATTATGAAGCATTGTTAGCAATGATGAAGCATTTGCACAAATCAAATTGATACATGCAAGAATTGCACTCTTAACGTCGACCGTTTCCCGAGGGCGATCCGGAACGCCGACATGAAGTACGGCGAATTTTTGGAAGGATTGCGTGGGGATTATCCCGAATGGACGCCATACCTCCCCGATTATTCAGCATTGAAAAGGCTTGTTTATGCTATTTCGGCTACAAATGCTACCATGACGGATGGCTCCCCCGCAAGCTCCGCTAGCTCGTTAGAGGGGAAGACAGTAAAATGGAGTGATTTTTTCCGGGAAATAGAATCCGAGGTAAGTATGCTTGCTGATCAAATAGCTGTGCTGATTCTGTTTTTGATGATGGGCATCGTGGCATTGTATTATATTTCAAGCGTGGAAGCCTGTAGACTTTCGCGGAGTTAAGTAATTTGCAAGCTCTTGCTTGGCAACCTGCATGCTTGGCAGAAATATTTAGGAATGTGCACAGGATTGCCGGTATTTGCACGGATTCGCACGGATTGGCATGGCAGGCATGCTTTACCGCGTGGGACGCAAGGCATTACTTCATGGCGTGGGCGCCTGCCTGTGTTGCAAACTGCGGGTGCCTGTTACGTGGGCAGATCGAGAAGAATGAGACCCACGCGCTTGGCGCGCTCAAGGAGCTGAGAGCGCTAGTGAGGGACCTGATGAAAAGTTTGGAAGGGAAGGAACCTGAGGCACTCGCGGAGGCGGAGGAGCTCGTGCCCAGGCTGTCCAGCAGATGCTCATCGCTTGAGAAATTCGGTAATTGTTTTTCCGAGGATCTGTTTCTCTGTGCCACCATTGGATGCTGTATGTGATGAGGATTTTCGGCTCCTTGCCCCCTCAGCATCCTAAATCAATACAAACAGTGGCAACTCAACGAGTGAGTCTCACTTTGCATAGTTGGCTAGGTGCCCTGCTACCTTGTTCGTGGCTTTCAAGTACACCCCTAAGCTTTGCCCTACTTCTGCCAGCTTGGCTTCCTGGTTGCTTTGTGGCTCGTCATCGCTGTCAATGCTCGGTGACTCCTAGCATCATATCTCCTAGCAGTCTGGCGAAGGTCGCAACTTGCCGTACTCCCTGAGCATGCAATTTTTCTAGTCTCGCAGTATGTGTTAGAATGCAAACACGGTGTTTGCCACATAGAATATGTACTGGATGATATTCCATTTGTACATGCGGTAGCACTTACAAATCCTCTCCCCCCCCACCCCTCCCTCCCTCCCCCCCCTCCCTCCCCCCCCTTAAATCCAACTGCATTACTGGCATTATCCCCCGTGCGCCTTTCTATCATAAGTCTGCCTTAAACACTCCTGGATTTTCTAGGGGATGCCTTCGCAAACGGTAACACACCATGTACATCATCCTCTGTCCAGCCACTGAACTATGCCTGCCATTTGGGTAAAGAGTTGGCATTGTCAGAGCAGAGTTGGCAGTAGCGGGACTGATTAGGCCATCCACCTGGCAGTGCCTCTATTTGCGCCTGTGTGCCTGCCGTGGGATGCTTCCCTCAGTGAACCCGTGCCATTTTCCGTATATCTTGTGTATGTCTGAACCGAGCAATTTGCTAGGGGGCTGCTCGCTTAACTTTCTGCTCCCTGCGTGTGGATCTGCATTCTGCACCCGATTAATGCTGGTTGGCAGATGAACACTTTGCCCTTGCCCACCGGAAAACTAGAATTGTCACTTAGAAAGCATATCAAGCATATCAATAAATAGCAGGAAGTGTTTCAGATAGAGCATTACGCTGTGCCACTGTACTCAAAACCAATAGAGTAATGCAGCGTTTCACCCCCTCTGGCGATCTTCCTGGGAGCGTGGGAGAGCTATCCGTCCTGGGCTCCTTTGCCAGTCTACGTGATTATTAGTCCGTCCTTGGCTCGTTTGCCTACCTTCCAGACGTGCCTGGTATCGTTTCTGGTTCTGTGCCCGCTTAGCATCCAGATCCCGCTCCCATCTTCAATTCAGCCTCTTCTTGCCTTCTGCCTGTACGATGTCTGAATATACTGCTGCCACCCCGTCCCTCACCCCCCCCAGTGAACGTGAGCTACACCACGTTCTACAAGATCCTCAAGAAGCACGACAAGCTGCTGCCCAATGTGCCCTGCCGCCAGTTCTACATGGCGCGTCTCAACCAACGCACGTGGCTGCGGCACCTGATGGAGACACAGGAGGAGCTCAAAGCAATCCAGGCCATGGCACACGGGGCCAATGTGAACGCACTGGGAGGAGAGGTGCGCCATGCCTGGTAGCACGGATGCTGTCATGGTGGCTTTACTGCAGTAAATAGTTGCTTAATTGTCATGTTCTAAATAACAGGTGATGCGCGCGAAAGTGGCTTTGGGAAGCTATAGGATGCCTTTTAGATTACATCATGTGGTCAATTAAATGGCGTGATCTCTCTCCTGGTTGAGCTGCTATATATCACCTGTAGTAGTCTATTGCTTCAAGCCTATTGTTAGCCGCCCTACCTGATCAGAAGAGGTAGGTAGGGAAGCCAGGGTGCCTAGTCTTCTATATTTTCCACTTGTAATGAATGGATGCACCTATAGTTGTGGCGGGGAGCTCTTGCTCCCCCCCCCCCCCCCCCCTTCCACCCCCCAAACA
The DNA here is from genome assembly GCA_009746045.1 of Mesostigma viride. Lineage (NCBI taxonomy): Eukaryota > Viridiplantae > Streptophyta > Mesostigmatophyceae > Mesostigmatales > Mesostigmataceae > Mesostigma > Mesostigma viride. The sequence continues at coordinate 2,955,566 of RPFO01000312.1, forward strand.
CACTGCTCTCGCCTACCTAATGATGTACCCATCCCATCCCAACACAGCACGGTACAGCACAGCACAACACAGCACAGCACAGCACAGCACAGCACAGCACAGCACAGCACAGCACAGCACAGCACAGCACAGCACAGCACAGCACAGCACAGCACAACACAACACAACACAACACAACACAGCACAACACAACACAGCACAACACAACACAACACAGCACAGCACAACACAACACAACACAACACAACACAACACAACACAGCTCAGCTCAGCACAGCACAGCACAGCACAACACAACACAACACAACACAACACAACACAGCACAACACAACACAACACAACACAGCACAGCACAACACAACACAGCACAGCACAGCACAACACAACACAACACAACACAACACAATACAACACAACACAACACAGCACAGCACAGCACAGCACAGCACAACACAACACAACACAACACAACACAACACAGCACAACACAGCACAACACAACACAACACAACATAACACAACACAACACAACACAACACAACACAACACAACACAACACAACACAACACAACACAACACAACACAACACAACACAACACAACACAACACAACATGACCAAATCCCTACCCATTCACCCGCCATCCTGCCCAGCCACCCACAGTTGTGAATGCGGGTATTCCTTGCTCTGATTTCTTTATACCTCTTGTGCATTACCTCGTGGCCTTGTGCACACCCAAGCTACGCATCACCTTGAATAATGGTAGACATACCACCCCAACGCTCTAAGGGACGGTGCTAAGAAACCCTGTAAGTTCACCCCAAATATCCCTGAAACCACCACCCCCCAAAGCCTCACACCATCACCCTTCACATCCTCAAATATCCACTCTAAACATTACCACCCTCTACCACCACCCTGTGCCGCCACCGTACACCGCAGGTGGCGTACCAGTCGTGCCGCTCCTATTGGGTGCATGATGATGACGTATCCCTGGTTAAGGCCGCGCTGTTGAAATACCTGGTGCCCGTAAAGGCGGGGCCGGAGCCGGATGTGCCCTTGCTGCCGAAGCGAGGTAACTACAAAGGGAAGGGGGGGGGGGGGGGGGGGGTGGCGGGCGGTAACTAATAATGATGCTAAACTTGATACAAAACTGACAACGATACTCAGGATGATGAAGGAATGGCATGGAAAAAAAATGTGATAACAGAAATGTGCAGAGAAGCTTGCGCTAAAAGACATGGTGCAGCGAGGTAAGCTGCTGCCGCAACGAGAGATGAGTTTGGGAGAGGTGAGGCATGAGGCTGGAACTTGTGAGGCTCAGAGCGGCCGGGTGCTTAAAAAAAAAGAGGTGGTTGAGCGGAAAATGGTCGAGATAGGTTGTGTCGGTGGCGGATGCCATGGGGAAAGGGGTGGTAGACAGCGATGGATGATGGGATAGCGCAACAGGGATAGGTATCAAGGTGGCTGGACATGAAATGGAATGAAATGGACATGAAATGGTAGCCACGGGCTCGCAAGTCAACCCCTTGTTTATGCTAGATACACAAAAAAAGAATTGTCGGGAGTGTTGTAGGCGATGAGGTGGTCGAGGATTGGGATGAAGGCGGTAGCTGGGAGGTCTGTCGGGACTAGAATGAACGTGTTTTAGTTAGGTATGTCGGGATGGAGTTACAGTGCGGTGGCCAGTGAGGGAAGTGAGAATTGAATGGCAGGGGGGGGACATGAGAATGCCGAGCACGAGGAGAGTGGAACCTCACTCATTATGCAGCAACAAGGAAACGATATCACACTTTCCAAGTGGGGTAATCACGAATGCACCAGGACACTGTTCGCCGTGATAATCAGAATGATCGCAATGTAGGATTAATGCTTGTATAATTTGCAAGGCACTGGATTTGCAAGTCAAGTCAGGGAGTCGGGGAAGGGGGGAAGAAGGTAGAGGGGGCATGGGAAAGGGGATGCCTTCCTCTTTGTCACCTTTTCACAAATCGCTTGCCCTCTCTCCCTCACTGTGTGCTTCGTCTACAGACCTGCAAACGTCAGTTGTCAGCAGCGGTTGCATGAAGCTATCGCATTACCCCATCAACCCATTCTCCTTATCGATTCCTCAACTCTTTCATTCTCATGTTCATCCTCTTTCATCTTTACTCCGTCAACCCGTTCAGTCTCTCCATGGTTTCCATATTGATGCATACTTGCTGAAGCAAGCTAAGCCATACGGCGTGTGGAACTACTGGGCGCCAACATCCCAGATTTTTGAACATGCTCCTAAACGGTGTTTCACTGTCCCTCTCTGTGGACTACTGCCCCATGCACCAGGGGCTACTGTCTCTGTGGTCGTCGGCTCCGAATCCACCACCAGCGAACACCTGTCACTTGCTGACGACGACGATGGTGACTCGCTTCTCCAGAACGTGGTCTACCTGGACAACTACCGGCTGGAACTATACCACCACCGGCTGGAGCACTTGGCGGCCAAGTCGACGGGGTCAGGCCACCCGTTTGTGATCCGGCTTCGGTGGACAGGTGTCGAGAGCAAGGCGGTCACAGTAGAGCGCGTCACCTACGCGTCTGCGGACGCGGGGCAGAGTGGGGTGGGTAAAAAATGCCTTACCATCGATCCTGTATGCTATACTGTAGCATAGCATGTGCGGTGTGTGTAGTTACTGCTATGCAGTCAGGGTGGAGAGGGTCACATAGGCATCAGCGGTGCAGAGCGGGGTTTGAAGAAAGCCCTCCCATGGTAACTATATGTACCGTGTATGGTGTGTAGTAATAACTTTGCGTCCACGGTGGAGAGAGTCACTTATGCATAGGCGGGGCAGAACGGGGTGGGTAGAAGCGAGCCCTACATATGTTCTGTGTGCAGTAACTACTTGCAGTCATCGCAGATTGCATCAGGTATGAATCAGTCGGGCAGAGAGGGGTGGGTGACCACTCGAAGATGCTATCACCTACTAAGATCCACTAATCATACTCTAACTACGGCCTGCCAAGGCAACCCCTTTTTTGCAATACTGAAGTGTATGTGGTGTTTGTAGGATAAGGTGGACTGGCATTGCACATGCATGTGTGGTCATCACATGGGGTCCGTGGCAGGTGGCATTATGTACGAATTGGCGGGTTAGAGATGAACTCTTTGATATGTATAGCAAAAGTGGTTCTCACCACTTTTATGATTTTTCCTATTCCCTCCCCGTCATTTGACCACATTTTCCCAACGACTCACCTACCCGCCTCCCTCCCTCCCCTTCTACTCCCCCCTCTCCCCCCACACAGTCAATCCTCACATCACACCCCAACTTCCCTCCCTCCCTCCCTCCCTCCCTCCCTCCCTCCCTCCCTCCCTCCCTCCCTCCCTCCCTCCTCCCTCCCTCCCTCCTCCTCCCTCCCTCCCTCCCTCCCTCCCTCCCTCCCTCCCTCCCTCCCTCCTCCCTCCCTCCCTCCCTCCCTCCCTTCCTCCCTCCCTCCTCCCTCCCTCCCGCCCTCCCGCCCTCCCGCCCTCCCGCCCTCCCGCCCTCCCGCCCTCCCGCCCTCCGCCCTCCCGCCCTCCCGCCTCCCGCCCTCCCGCCCTCCCGCCCTCCCGCCCTCCGCCCTCCCTCCCGCACTCCCGCACTCCCGCACTCCCGCACTCCCGCACTCCCGCACTCCCTCCCCCCCCCCCCCTCCCCCCCCCCCCTCCCCCCCCCCTCCCTCCCCCCTCCCCCCCCCCCCCCCCTCCCCCCCCCATCCCTCCTCCCTCCTCCCTCCCCCTGTGCCTTCCTCCCCCCCCCTCCCTCCCTCCTTCCCTCCCTCCTTCCCTCCCTTCACCCCCTCCCCCCTCCCTGCCTCCCTCCCCCCCCCCCCCCCCCCGCCCCCCTCCTCCGCCCAGCCCCCATCCCCCCGCGCGCGCGCTTGCGCGCACGGGCACCTGTACGTACGTGCGTACGCACTTACATCCGCCCGCCCGCCCGTCCGTCCGTCTGTCCATCCATCCGTCCATCCCCTCATTTGTTCATCCTCACAAACAAACACCGCCATCCCACCACAACCAGAACGTGATCGCGAAAATAGCTTCCAGCTGCAACACCCCGCTAAACTACCTGATTATTAATGCCCGCACCTTAAACCTGGCCCTTCTCCTTTCCTTACCGCCTCCTTACCCCATCTCCACAACCAGAACGTGACCGCGAGGGAAAACTTCCAGCTCCACCGCGAGCTGGTCCTCCCCTTCCTGCAAGGCCACATGATGCCTGAGGACATGCGGCTGCTGGCCGAGCTGCAGGGCAAACCGCCGCTCGAGGTGGGCGCCATCTGCGGCCTGTTTGATGGCATGACGCGCCAGGTGGACGCGAAGCAGCTCATCCCGATGACGCGTGCGCAGTTTTACCGGTCCTCGTTCGTGGGCAAGGAAGAGCCCAAGGTGAGCCTTTGAAGTGTTGGGTGTGACGGGCTGATAGAATAGCAAAAGCTTGCCTAGTTTGTTTTAGCGGTCCTCATTCATGGGCAAGGGGAAGCCCAAAGGAAAGCCATGGTCGTACTAATGGGTTTCTTATTTTACTAAGACTGGTGGGTCTCTTTTTTTGCTAAAGGGGAGGTCTTTCTGATGGTTTTCTTATTTTTCTAAGACTAATGGATTTCTATTTTTGCTTAAGGAGAGGTCCTACCTGATGGGTTTCTGAGTGATCTTCTGATCTGTGATGTTCCGCTCGCGTTGCGTAGCAGATTAGTTCTATTGGTCCTTGGTGAGGTAAGCATACGTGTCTGATTTATCGACTTGTGGTGGTGTTGGATAGCTGAGTAGTTCAATCAGTCATTATCCGAGGGTCAAGGGGAGGCCAAGGTAAGCATTTGAAGCGGTCCATATGAAGAGCAGATGACTAGCAGACGCTTGTTTTAGCATTATATTCTTACCAATCACAATATGTGGGCAAAGCGGAGACCAGTGTAGTGGCCATATCTTGAAAGCTTGTTATGATTGATCCTAGCTTCGGCAGATGGCAGAGCAGTCCCACCAGTCATTTGCTTGTTTGGCAAGCAACCCCACACCCAGGGTAAGCATTTGCATTACTTGGTAATGAATAGAAATAGAAATAAATAGAAATACTATCAACCCACACCCCGCCTCCGCTACGCGCTCCGTTTTTTTTTTCCTCGTTGTTTTAGCGTCATCACCAGATACATGTGCAGCTCGTCACTCGCAAGCACCGTGCATCATAACCTGCTCACCCTGCTGCTGTTATGCACAACCCACCCTTCCCTCTCTGTCCCGCCCTCCTGGATCTCCCAAACTTCTCCCCCTCCCTGTCACCGTCACCAGATGCAAGTGCAGCTGGACACCAGCATCCTCATGCTCAAGGAGGCTCCCCTCTCGATGGCCAAGGATGGCCGGTGGTGCCGCGACCCGAGCGCGGACGTATCCCACAGCGAGCTGCACCGCTTCCCCCACGCCGTGCTCAGCCTGGTGCTGCCAGGTGGCGCACCCGGAGATGTGCTGCCGGACTGGGTGCAGGTACATTGTTTCGAAGCATATTATACATACGGTGTTGTGGACATCGTAGTACACAGAATGCTGCAGACAAGCTCCTTATCAGGGCATGCACCGCACTGGATGCAGGTACATGGTTATGATTGTTTTTTACAATTACTCATAGTATGTTGCATGGATTCTTATGAAACGTCTAGTATATAGAGCAGGCAAGGTCCGTCTTCCGGCATAGGCTGGACTGGGTGCAGGTCAGCATCTCCTGTCCATCCATTACACGTTCATCCGTGGCTCTAGCACCAGGTGTTTTTCCCTAGGGTCCTAGTGCATTATGACTCTGGGGATGGATGCTGGGTTTGCAGGCAAGCTTTAACTAGCTGTAGAGGGCATGCGCTAAAATGGATCCATGTTAGGTATTACAAGGTATTGTGCTATTGTTTAGCTTTTCGGGCAAGGTTGGGAAACTGGATGTGTTGGACACAAGTGTCCAAGCAAGGCATTGCAAACTATGTCTGTAAACTAACGATACGTACATGCTAAGTTTTGACATATCGTGTAATAGGCGTAGAGATACACCACTACTATGTATAGCAGGAGATAGACTGGGGTATATACAGCAGGAAATAGAGACCGATGGCCTGATTCAAACTGGGCTTCTCGACCTGGCACTCACAACACGTGTGTCCTATGCTTACGTCCCTATTGGGTGTACCAACAGGAGATGAAGGTTGGTGGCCTGGTTCAAACTAGACCTCCCGATATGATGCTTACAACACGTGTGTCCTATGCTTACGTCCCTATTGGGTGTACCAACAGGAGATGAAGGGTGGTGGCCTAGTTCAAACTAGACGTCCCGATATGATGCTTACAACACGTGTGTCCTATGCTTACGTCCCTATTGGGTGTACCAACAGGAGATGAAGGTTGGTGGCCTGGTTCAAACTAGACGTCCCGATATGATGCTTACAACATGTTTGTCCTATACTCGTTCTTGTATTGGGCCTAGCAGGGGGCTGGAATGCGACGACCTGATTCAAGACTCCTTGGCCTAATATCTTGTCGTCTGCTTACGTTCCACAAATACTTGTGCCTTGCAACTTTTGCTATTCAACCCTGTTTGTCCCATGCGTATCTTCCTGTCGGGCCTATCCACAGGATCTGGAGTCCAGTGGCCTTATCCGCCGCATGGACAAGTTTGACAAGTACCTCCACGGCGCGGCCGCGGTGGTGCCGGAGCTGGCGCAGTCCGTGCCCTACTGGTTCGGCGACGCGTCCCTGCAGACGTCCATCCTGTCCTCCTCGGCCCACGACGGCACTGTGCCCGCGATGGCCAAAGTCCGAGTATCTGCCAGGGAGATGGGCGCCCAATCGGACGCGAATGGGATGAACGGGAACGATATGAACGGGCACGCCACACATGGCGCGCATACGGGGCCTGTGAGGGACATAAGTAAGTATGTTTGGGTGGTTTCCCGTGTCAGATGAGATCAATTCACTTAGATAATTGCTGGGAAGTTTTTTTTTTCTTCTTCTCTCAACGGGGGGGGGGGGTACTGTTGTGCTGGATGCACCCCTTTTGTTTTTCCCACGCTTGATTTGGGGTATTGTTAGTCTAGGGCCAAAGGATTGGATTTAGCCGTACTTGTAGGGGGTGCTGACATTCTCTCTGTCATTTGCGGTGTAGCTTTTTGAACTTTGAATGACAAAGTGATCTGTGTGTTTGTTTCTGAGTTGCTGTTTTCACTGGGGATTTCATACGGTAGTATGTGAGGTGCCATGGCACGTTTACACCGAGACCTTCCTGGCTTTGAGCCAGAAAGAGCCGCCTGTTAAAGGAAATAATCAAGCGACAAAAATGTTCTGCTCATGCTTGCCAGGTAAAGGCAATTCTTTGAATGTCCACGGTATCTGCTTCTTGTGTTCACTTGCATTTACTGGAGAAGTCCTGAAGCTGAACTAGCGGTTTTTAATGATATATAGGCACATGGGGGGGGGTATTCGTGATTTGACCACAATAATCTGCCAGTGCGCGCGCTGCTACCGCAGTTCCCCAAGTTCCCATCTTCTCCCAGGTACCGCAGTGTTTTCACCATTAGAACATCTCTTCCACGCCTGCACCCTATTCGCTAACTTGCCACCAGATGCGAAAAAGAGCCCATCTCCACCACCCTCATTGCTAATGGCGCCAAGGTCAACATCTCCACCATCCAAATCGCTAATGGCACCAAGGCCGATTCTCTCATCTCCACCACCCTCATTGCTAATGGCTCCAAGGCCGATTCTCCCATCTCCACCGCCCTAATCGCTAATGGCACCAAGGCCGATTCTTACATTTCCACCCCCCCTTTTACCCCATGGGTTGATGGCCCCACCAGGCGCGACCAATGGCGAAGTCTCGTCGGAGATCAAAGAGGATAAGTCCGGGCCGACCGTGAACGGGCCCCTCAAGGACGGGAGCGCTGCAGTGACGGACGCAAGAAGCTCCAAGTCCGCCGCCCTCATCCGCGTGGCCACGATGGCCGCGGTCGCGGTGGGCCAGCGGCGCAAGTACAACCGCACGCGGCACGGGACGGGCCTCGTGGGCCTGTTCACCTGGCTGCTGGGCGACCGCCCCGAGTGGCCCGAGGAGATCAACACGGTGAACCCAAAGGCATTTCTCGCGAACGAGCGCACGTTCCTGAGCTGGCTGCACACGGGCGTCACGATGGGGAGCGTGGCGACGGCGATCATCGCGTTCAGCTCGACCAAGGCACGCGACACCACCGCGGTACGTATCCAGGTCAGTTTGCTGTGTCCATTTGCAATGCTCGATCTCGTCAACTAGTTTGTCCTTGTCAACTAGTTCGTCCTTTGCAACTAGTCCATTCTTGTCAACTTGTTCGTTCTTGTCAACTAGTTCGCTCTAGTCCATTCATTCTTCTCAAGAGCCCATGTCCCATGGTCAGTTCGACGAAAGTGCACAATAGCACCGCGGTATGTTTCCTGCGCGGCACTGCTCTTACGACTTGTGTTTAGAAATAAGAATTGCTGTATCTGCTATGTATCTGTTATTTCAGTGCGATAGTTGCGTTCCGCTTGACGGATAGCACCGCGGTATGCTCTCTTCTGCCCCGTTAGTAACGTGTGTGGGAGATTAGGGCATTTTTCTGGTTATACCTCCATGGGTACTGCACAGCACAGGCGTCTTAGGATGCCATGATATTTCCCGGTTGCCACCATGCTGTTGAGGGCGTTCTGACAGAGAACATGCCCCTGTCCAGAGGTGACTGGTCCGCTGCTTTTTTGGTGAGGCCCACTACCTAGGCCGGTAGCCCGGCTGCAACAGAAAACCCCATTAGGGATCACGATGGGTGCCATCCCCACTCACGCCTGTGCTGCCTCACGTCCCTGGAAAAGCAGACAGCGGAGGAATTCATCATCATTACTCAGTTGCCTCAGTCCTTGACTTGAGCATACCGCCATCCCAGGCAGAAACATGATCGAACACCCATGACCATCACTTCCAGGTTTCCTTTAGTTCTGTTCCCACTATCTCTCTCTCCCCCTTGCTAATTTCTTTAGTTATACTTTTATATAAGCTTTTCTGTTATTTGAAGTTCTCACTTGTCATTTTAATTTTTCGACCTTGAACTCGATCCCCCGGTTCCCCCGGATCCCTCCTTTGTTTTCCTCCTTTGTTTTGGCGGGTGTCAGCAGCAGCTGGGCCTGATGCCCTTGGCCGCACCCATGCTGGTCATCTCACACGCACGACCCTCCCTGTTGACTGACTTTCCCCTGTTCTCTCACCCTTTGTCCTCCCGTTCTCTGCCCCTCCCCTTGATGCTTGCGTCTACCCCTGATGCTCTTGCCTCAGGTGCTCTTCATGCAGAAGCTCGGTCTCATGCTGCTGCCCGCGTCCATGTTCGTCATCGTGTACGGCCTGTGGAACTTCCACGCGCGCTGCTTTGCGATCAGCAAGCTGCGTGGGGACAACATTGTAGACCGGCGGGGCCCCTTCCTGGTCGCGGTGCTCATGGTCCTGCTCCTGTGCGCGATCGCGTCGAGGGCGTTTGCGCGCATGGAGGGCATGCGATGAACGGGGGGGGGCGTGTGATGGAAGCGAGGACATACCGTACAGGCGAGGGCATGGAAGGCTTGCGGTGAGAGCGGAACGTGTGACGGAAGCGAGGACACGCAGTGAGCGAGCGCGGCGCGTTGGGTGTACGCGAGGGCATGCGGTACCAGGGATAGAACCAAGCAGGCTCCCCCGCAGGCAAGCAAACAACCAAGCAGTTGCCAATTAAGTGATGTCACGGCTTTGGCTGTCTCATCGATATCACAATGGGGGGCAACGCCAGTAGCATGTGAAGCAGGAGCAAGGGAAGCAAGTGAGCCAGCAAGCGAGCAGGGGAATGGACTTGCGGCAGTAACTAGACCTGGCGTCGATGAACCCTGGCCAAAGGTGCGCGAAGAGCATGCGAAGGGCAGCAGCGCCTCAGTGTCCATCATGAACGTGGATTGGTCACACTGGTGGACGCTGTGGCCACCGCTTGGCGAGGCAGCCTCTAATCTAGTTGCAGCAGGCGGGTGGCGGTGCATTTCTTGTACTGTGGTTAGTGTACGCGGCTTCCTCCTTCTACCTCTTGGTGAGGCAGCCCCTATTCTAGAGAGCCTACTGAAGTGGTGGAGTTCTGCAGTGTTGTGGGCATGGGTGGCGTGTGCAAGGGAGTGGCATCCGTCTTTCCCACGTCTCCCTGAAGGTGTCCCTACCTTAACTCTCACGTTACCTTCTCAAGGAGCCCCTGCATCAATTGGCGATGTCGGGGTCAGCAGGACGTGGCAGCGGAGGCCGTCTGGTTCCAACCGCCCGCCAAGGCGGGAAGCTAGGATCTAGGATATAGGATGGTGCAGGCCAGGGGTTTGCCAGCATAGCGAGATAAGGCTTGCTGGTAAAGCTGCCCAGGGTAGTTTGTACATCTAAAGATTACGTTCTTAGTCTGTGCATACTTTGCTCACGACATGAAACTTTACGTAGGTAGCGATATGATGCTGTGGTGTGTTGGCCCAGTGTGGAGTGCAGTAAAGCGTGTGCACATGAGTGATCATTGCCGAGTGCGGCTGCGGATGGCCAGGTGCGTCATGTGCCCTATGGAGGTGTCTGCTCGCCTGGTGCTAGTTACCAAGTAGCCTGCCCGTTTGAGTTTGACGAGTGTCATGCGGGCATGCACTGCCTGATTGAGCATTTTGTTGTGCTCTCTTTCGGGCCACTACGGTCATTAGGAGTGTCTAGAATGAGGAACTTGTACGGGGTCTGATAACGTAGCAGTAGTCTAGCTACAAAGTGGTAGTTATCACTCAGGTAGACTTTGCAGTGTGTATACTAGGTGGCGGTCTCATTGATACTAGGACCTGTGTTTCACGGTGTTGCAGATACCATCCACTTGACTTAACATTGATTGGAAATGGTTTACTGTTGGCATTTGTACTGAATCAAAATGAGCTGTGTATTTACTACTAAGATCTCACTTTAACCCATGTTTTTTGAAAACACGACGTATCGCGTTGTAATCTGACACGTGGCAGACACAGTAGATACGAGATTTTCGGTCTGAAACTCGGTGGACGGACTTCTTACATCCCGTAGCACTCAAGAAAAAATCGTGGTATTTTTTGGACTTTTTTTGTGACATCTGCAAACAAGCTTACACCATCCATCATGAATTAATCTGCAAACAAATACTACTATTTTTGTCTATTAATTAATTAATTAATTAATAGACACGTGACTGCGTCACGTGAGCATAAGTCCTCAGTGGGAGGGGAACATGGGATGGAATGGATGATGTAAGCTATCTAGGTCCTACTATACAGAACAGAATGGGATCTATGAGGTAACAAAAGAAGAAACTGAAAATCCCAATCAGTTTCATAGGCAAATAGTGATGTCCATCTGCCATAGACCTCATAGATCTCCTCCCCTCTAAGACAAGACGCAGGGGGCTAGGGTGAGGGAAAGCCTGCGGCCACATCTCAACCCACAAACAAGTGGCCCTAAATGAACAAGGCACACGCATCAGTCTCTCTCAACTGGAATGGTGAGAGCAACCAACGATCTTGGAACGACTCAGGTCACCCAAGACCGCGACCATCATCAAGGCTCAATGCATCACTCAGTGCCAAGAGTGAGTGACACCTTAGACCAAGGCAATTCAGCACATCATTGATCATGCAGAGCCATGGTCCAATTACTCAACAGCTGGTAAACTGGAGACAACCAGCACGTAAGCGTATTCATTCATCTGGCCGCCTCGGGTAAACTGGAAACAACCAGAAGGCACTGGCCAAACAGAGGTACTGTCTCTGCATGGTGAACTGGATACCACCAGCAGACAAACTCGTTCCCAAATCTGCCACTGATTAACTGGATGCAATCAGCAGGCATACTGCCAACAATCTGCCAACGGCGTGGTCACAGGACAGTCATGGGTTAGTCACAGGAAGGGGGATGGGGCCAGCCAACCCTGGCAAGGTGTAGGGGTGAGGGCATCTCAAACCCACAAGACAACAAGGTCAGACAGGCTCCCTCCATAAGATGTTCCTGTGAGACCACACAACATGGATTAATCCTTGACAGCCATAAGGTTCACTTTCACCTGTTCCGTGTCCCATCGTACATCGTTGAGATCATCCGCCAGTTCTATGAAGGGTCCCAAGCCCAGGTCCGTACCGCCGACAGCGTCACTCCGGCGTTCCCCCTGCACACCGGGGTGTGGCAGGGCTGTGTGCTCTCCCCATATCTATTCATCATTATGGTGGACTATATTATGCGGCGCCGCACAAGCCCGCTTCGCCCGGGTGGAGGGGCGCCCGCCGGGGATCGAGGTCACGGAGTACGCCCAGCTACGGCGGGGTTGACCCACCCTACCGCCTGAGCGATCTGATCTACGCTGATGACACGACACTCGTGGAAACCCCGGAGTCAGCCCAACTGTGGCTAGACAGCTTATCACTGGAAGCACGGGCGGTGGGGCTTATGATCAGCAAGAGAACGGAGGTCATGGCCATCGGCTTCCCTGCTGGGATAGCCCCACCCACCCTCCTCTCGCTGGACGGCAGCCCCGTCCCCCCGGCGACTCGCTTCAAGCTCCTTGGCAGCTGGCTCCCCTCCACGGCCGACGACATCAACACCCGCATTGGCCAGGCCTGGGCGGCCCTCCGCCGCCTCGACAGGTTCTGGACCTGTCGCTACCTGAGTGAGCGACGCAAGCGCATTCTGTTCAAGGCCCTTGTCCTCAGCATCCTCCTTTATGGCTGCGAGGCGTGGACCCTGGACCAGGCGCTGAGCCAGCAGCTTGACGGCACTGTCACTCGATTGCTCCGTCATATCCTCGGCGTCCGCTACCAAGAACGCCGCACCTGGGCCGAGCTCTACTGCGAGCTCCCTCTTGTCACCCATACCATCCGACACCGCCGCCTCCTCTTTGCCGGCCATCTTGCCCGCACAGACCAGGTCAATACCGATGTGGGCCCTGCCGGGGGGCTTAAGACGGGCCAACCAGGTAGACACCTGGAGCCTCCTATGGCAGGGTCCCCTTGTCCCATCGCAACCCACTGGCAAACTTGTGCGCGCCGGGCACCGGCGCGGCGCGACCCGGACCTATGTGACACAACTGCTTGAAGATGCAGGGCTTCTGGGACTATCCGTACTCCGCGCCCGCATGATTGACAAGGAGAATTGGGCTGCCATCTGCGATAAGCACCTTCCTGAGGGGTATGCTCCGGTTTTCTCCCCACGGGCCCCGCGGCCCGTTGCCGGCTAGCCAGGGTAGAAGTCCGCAGGTGGAGGTTATTGGTCCTGAGGATAGCCGCTACACTACCGCCTCGTCTGCCATTACAGTAGAGGACAGCTCGGATGAGGATTACATCCCCATCTAGTGCTTAACGGTTGGGGGATGATGCAGACGATATTTGTTTAAACTTTTGTGTAATTATTTTTCTAATGAGATTAGCATAGTACTCCGTGGCATGCCTATGACAGGCTCCCCTTCGCTGGGTGTTGCCTGAAACTCTGGGTGGTGCAGGTGCCCTAGTGCACCTAGAGCAAGTGTTGTTTACATTCCCACCCTTGCAGGAAGTAGCTTAGAATGTATGATAGGCCATATGCCCCTTCTCTGGGCTATGTGCTACATATACTCCCAACGGAGTTATGTTACAATTCAATTCAATTCCGTGGCATGCCTTTGCGCATGACACGCAAGTACTTAACTTACTTACTTACTTAGCCATAAGGTTTCAGATTGATGTCATGCAGCGGTAAGGCTGACGAGGTCAACCCAAAGAGAGCTCACAGCTCCTAGGTTAAGACTCTCAGCGACAGTATCACAACCCATCCTAGGTGACCGTTTATAAGGATGTATGACCAGGCTAGCGATTTGATCATTCCCATGATGACAGTTACGGGATGCGTGGGCCGAACCCTAAGCCGATCAATATGTGTCGGATGAGGTACGCCCCGAGCACATGCGGTCAAACGCTTTTTCAAAGTCCCAAAAGAGGATAAAGCCAGCGATGTCGTCGCGCCATGCCTTCTCTACTATGTCCATTATGAGGGTGATGCTATCGTTGATGTGGAGGTTAGCACGAAAGCCTACTTGTTCTGGGCCGATAAGGCAGACTAGAACAGAGTATAGCCTTTGCTTAATTATTTTGTTAATGGTTTTCAGTTGTACGCAACCGTAAGGAGGCGTATTGGCCGGTAATTTTTCCATTGTGTTTTGTCACCCTTTTTGAACAATAAAATGAGGGCTGATTCGGCCCATTGACCCGTAATCTGTCCATGTATGCATTGATAGAAATCTACGTGTAAAAGGGACCAAAAAGTTTTTATTCCTGCCTGAGTTGAGTTTCAGTTTATTCCTGCCTTCGGGTGGTGCCCAATTTGGCAAACTACACCGCCCGCATTGGAAGTTTTAACTAAATAATTAGCTTCTGGAAAATGTTCTGGCTGAAAACCATAAAAAAAACAAAAGAAAATTAATTAATTAACTCCGGGGGCTGAGGACTGGACTAGCACAAACAAACAAACAAAATTAATTAATTAACTCATGTGGGCTCTGGGTATCACTGACCTCCACTGACTCTAGCCTATGGCCGCCGAAGGGGGGCCGCCGGGCCGGATTGCCGGCCGAATTGGGGACGGCGTGTACGATATCTACCAAACAAACAAAAGAAATTTATTAATTAAATATTTACCCATGTGCCTTGAACGGCTGTAGGACAAACAAACAAACAGGGCGTCCCCAACATCTACTGCTCCAACCTAGGGCCATTGCTGGTACTTTTGACGTCATGAAAGCAGCGTTTTGGACTAGTGGAAGATGATGTTACAGCATAAAAAGTCCATTTTATCATGAATGAACATGGCCAACAACCCCAAGTGCCCCTAAATTTCTCAATATTTGTAGAGAAATGCTACTTCTCATAATTAAAACCTGCACAAATGCACAATTTGGGGCATGCATGTGAAAGTTTGAAGTACAAATTCACAATGAGGTTTTACATTTTTCAATTAATAATGGTATCTCATTCTTCAATCAATCAATTTGCAATCGTCCAAACAATTTATTCATTTCATACATGTCCGAATATGTTGAAAGAACACATGCAAGTGCTCAATCAGCGTGGACCCCCTTGGACGCGCCGCACCATATATACATTGGACACGTCAACCCAGCTACTAAACTGCCACTTCCAGAAGTCGCGGTCACTGATCGAACTACTATGTACATCTGCATTTCTCCATGTTGCGGTGGGCAAACGTGCAAAACGCGACTTCGTGCAAAGTCCTTGCCCATCATCGCTTGCCAGGTCGATGTGAAGGAATGTTGTCCCAGCTGGCGCCTTCCTTCAGGAGAGTAACATGTTCGCTGGCGAACTTCAGGGGGAAACGAAACCTTCTCTCGCTCTCATCACTCCGACCGAGTTCGTACCCTTCATCAAACCATCTGATCACCACCTTCTCCTTCTCGCGGCCCAGGAGGGTGCCAAAGAGCAGAAAATCTTCCTTTTTGGGGTACTTGTGCTGCCAGTTTAGCCACATGTCCTCTACCCATTTCGAAGTCCAACCTCCGCGACCCAGTTTCGCGCCATCCATAAAGCGCATCCGGACGTCTGGCTCAACGTCCCTGATTGGGTCGACCGCTGTGCAATCCGCCCCCTTTTCCGCAACTGGCAGCCCCCCACCATCTCTGCCCTGACCACCACCCTTCTGCGGCTGTGCAGGTTCGTCGGCACCCTCCGTCTCCTGCCCCGCCCCTCGCCTGCCCCCTCCCCG
Source organism: Mesostigma viride (assembly GCA_009746045.1). Classification (NCBI taxonomy): domain Eukaryota; kingdom Viridiplantae; phylum Streptophyta; class Mesostigmatophyceae; order Mesostigmatales; family Mesostigmataceae; genus Mesostigma; species Mesostigma viride. Next base: position 2,971,345 of record RPFO01000312.1, read on the forward strand.
ACGTTTTGCCTTCTGCCCCTGCGCAGCCGCCGCCTCTGCCATCAACTCTTCGTACGTTTTTTCTGGCTGACCGCACGGAAAGGGTGATGGGTTGGGTGGGAGCTCGTCCCCTCCCGGCCCCGGTTGTGCAACTGGTTCGCCGACCGCGGCCTGGCCAACAACACGGCCGGCCTCTCCGGACACAGTCCCAGACGCGGATCCACGGGGAAACCGAACTGGAGTTTCTTCTTCGCCTTTCCCTGCACGTAAGCAGATGCCAATTAACATGCATACGGAAGGGTCGTGTGAGAAATCAATGAAGCCATGGACTGATGCAAAAAAACTTATGTAGAAATATATTAAGGTACTTATTAAACTCGTTTATTGAAAATGAAATTTACCGGCCGAATGTACCGTTGGAGCGTGGAAGGGCATCCTTGGTCGATCGAAGATATCCGTCAATGCGGTCAACGGTGCGGTCGATGTCCCTGGCGGCACCTCAACATCGACCACCTCAGTCGGGCGCATCAATCCGGCAAACGCCGGCCCTCCACCTGAGACTGTCGGCGGACCCTCCACGTTACGAGCCTCCAATACCCTCTTCTGCATTGGGGTGCTCGCAACAAAATCCGTGTCAGCCGACGGGTCCGGATCGTCATCCTCATTCAGCAGTATCGTGTCTGGGCATTGCTCCATCCCCGTCGAGCGGGGGGGCAAAGTCATCACAACCGTCCTTCCTGACGACGGTACGGGATCGTCACCCAGACCCAAAGAAACCGAGGCGAGGGCGGGGGTCCCCTCAACCGGGGGTCCCCATGAATCCTGACGAGGCCTCATTCCCATCTGTCGGACACGACCGCCTCCCGTAAATCGGGAACGCCCGCCGGCGCTACCAGTAACAGGCCGCGAGCCTGCTTCCTGCTGGCGATCCCCATCCTCATCACAGATACGCCCGCCGGCGTTACCAGTAACAGGCTGCGAGCCTCCTTCCTGCTGGCGATCCCCCTCCTCATCACAGATACGCCCGCCGGCGTTTCCAGTAACAGGCCGCGAGCCTCCTTCCTGCTGGCGATCCCCCTCATCACAGATACGCCCGCCGGCGTTTCCAACGACAGGCCTCGAGTCTCCTTCACCAGCACGCTGGCGCTTACCTCCCCCCCTTTTGTCTTCATCCCCCCCATTGTCTCCTCATGCGAGCCTCCATCACCCCGACTGCGCTTTTTCCCTCCCCTTCCATCTCCTCCCCCGTCCCTCTCCCCCCTCCCCCCTCCTCCCTTCTCCCCATCCCCATCCCCTTTCTCCCCCTCCGCCTGCCCCCCACCCACCCCGGGCGGGTGCCCCTCAGCAATATCCTCCTCCTCGTCCTCCTCGTCCTCCTCGTCCTCCTCGTCCTCCTCGTCCTCCTCGTCCTCCTCGTCCTCCTCGTCCTCCTCGTCCTCCTCCTCCTCCTCATCCTCCTCCTCCTCATCCTCCTCCTTCTCATCCTCATCCGCCTCCCCCTCTTCCCCCTTCTCCGAATCATCATCCTCATCAGACGAAGAATCGTCGTCGGAAAAGTATTTGAGGCCTTCCCACCCATCTTCAACAAGCCAATATTTGATAAGGCGGACCAGGCGCTTCCACCGGCGGATATGGGCGGGCTCCCCGAACACCAGCAGAACTCTGCAGGGTCCCCTAAAAAGGGCGTTGGTCATCTTGTCAACCACATCCCACACGACCGGGCTCAAATGCGAGGAGGGTTTGGGAATGTTGCTCTCCTCCGGAATGCAGTCTGCGTCCCACTTGCGCAGGTTCCTCCACTTCTCGTTGCTGTCAGCTGCCAGGTCCAGCACAGCAAACGCCTGGTCCTCCAGCGACCGAGGAATTTTGTAATTCCCCGTGCACAACTCGTCCACCACCTTCGTCACCACCAGATCCTTTCTTTTTTCGTTTTCCTTCCATGTCATTGTCCTGTATGCGATCCAGTCGGATCCCATCCTCACCCCCTTCCAATCGCTGTAGGCTTCCAACCTTTCCTTCCACCCCTTCTTGGCCTTGGTAGTCCCCTCCTCCGCCGCCTCCTCGACCTCCTTCTCGACCTCCGCCGCCGCCTCCTTTGGCACACCCAGCAGATGTTTGGTCTTCACCCCCAAATCGTCATACAAATGACGGGGGTGGGAAGCGAGCAGCCCTCTCGGGAACTTCCAGTCCTTCTGGTCGACCACTTTCCTTTTAGCCGGCGGAAGGTCCCTCAGCGTGAGAATGATCGCCCTCGTGGCCGTGACGATCACCCGCCAAAAGTCTCTGGTCAGGCGGCAGTCGGCGATGAACTTGGTGGCCTCCACGTCGACGTCGGTGCCCTTCAGCTTCACGCCAAACACGTGCTCCCTCACCAATACGGGGTCGAAAGTCCCGTTTAGTTGTTTGCAAGCGGCAATCAGCTCGGGGTTCTCCAGGAACTTGATGTGGGCGAATTGCTTTGCCGCCTCTATCAAATTCTTGGCGACTTCCATTATTTTTATCAGGTTGCTGGGAGGGGCCTCACCGGACATGATCGGCGCTTGGATCAGGCTGTCGAAGTACTGGAAACTCGCAAGTTCCCGATGCGCGGTGAAAATGGACAGTTCGTGCGCCTTGTCTTTAGGGCGCGTGTCAAGGAAGTCTTGCCGAGCCGCGATATCCTCGGCGATCGCCGGCTTGCCGTCGACAGCGGGCTTCAAAGGGTCCTCACACCAGAACAGCCAGCGCTGCATGAAGTTCTTCTGGTCCGGCCCCCACTACAAAAACCTAAAGTGACCCCCTTTTGGAGGGCTGACAGACATGCACAGTAACATGGCATTCCTCGTGGTAAAGCATGGAAATAAACACATGTAATGATATTTATTAATGAAACAATTCTTTATTCCAGATTATATTGCATCATTACATTGCATTGGTCACACGTAAACCTTGTCAGTACTATTTACTGGTCCTCATCATCAGAGGATCCCTCCTTTTGATTTCCCTCATCAGTGATGAAGGGCATGTCCTTGGTTCCTCTCCCCTGAGTCTTTCTGGCCTGCTCAGCAGCAGCAGCCTGATCAATGGCAGCCTGCTCAAGAGCAGCCTGCTTGGCAGCCAGCTTGGCTGCCTGCTTGTTAGCTTGCCTGGCAGCGCGCCTGGCAGCTCTATCAGGATCAAGTTGCTCGTCAGGAACAGGCTGCTGCCCCCCCAGAAGCGGCTGGTCAATAATAACAGGTTGCTGCACGTAAAATGACCCCTGCTGGGGAGCAGGCTGCTGCAAAAAAACAGATGCCTGCTGGGGAGCTGGCTGGAATACTGGCTGGGGAGCTGGCTGGAATACTGGCTGGGGAGCTGGCTGGGCAACAGGTACATACACAGCAGCCTGTCTTGCGATGAGGTCAGCCAGCTGCTTTTGCACTGCTGCCTTCTCTTCTTCTGACTTCTTGAGCCGCTCTGCAATCTCATCTGAATCCATCTTGGTCTTGGGAGGCGTTTCGTTGTTCGAAGGTTCGTCGTTGCTCTGATAGCTCTGCTCTTGTTCGTCTTGTTCCACCGTCTGTGGGCGGCTCTCACGTCGAAGCCGCTTTGTTTGCGGCTCGTGTGCTGCATTGCGCTCTGCCTGGATTTCATTCCAGCGCCGCCTAACATCGGTGTGGTCGGCCCTGTTTCCAGCCTTGCACTTCGCCTTGGTGCTGACAAAATCCTGCACAAACGAGGCTACTGCTGCGTCGCAGTTGCTTGCAAGCATGTCGATAGGCTCCCAGCTGAATTTCTGTATTTTCTGACCTTTGACGGCGCATTCCATAAGTGTTCTTTCGTAAAATCCCACTCAATCAGGAGCAAGAGATTGTCGCCTTCGAACTTTGCATCTGAAATAGAAGCTATCTCCCATTCATCACGCTCCTTGTGAGGAAGCCCATAGCCAGATGGGCCGACATCGGTCTGCATCATGGCACGCTTTTCCTCCCTGACCTTGACACGCTTACTTTTCGTGTCTGCATATTCTTCTTGGTGAAAAGTGGACTCCATCTTGTGGAGCCGCCGCCCCACATGGGTAAAAAGGGACGTGAGCGGTATTTTCTTTAAAATAGTTTCATGATCCATGGCTGCCTGCCACAAATTCCTCCTTGTATGCTCGACAGGCCTTTGCTTTTATTTATTGTTAAAAGCCTTCATGGCGGCGACTGGCCAGTGGGTCGACCGCAAGGGCCGACTGGCCAGGGCGAATCTATTTATACAAGTCCGTGGCTTGCCAGTAACTACAATTATGAATTGTGAGCGCCACTCCGTCGGTACTTTGTCAGTAATTAAAATTGCACAAGTCCCGAGCACCGTGTCATACGCCCTTACTTCTGTCGTACGCAGTACCGGCGCGGCGTTAGGCGTGTTTCTGTGCAAAGTCCCGAATTTTCACCAAGTCCTGGGCACTAAGGGGGCCGTGCTAGTAAGTGTAGCTCCTAAACGGCTAAGTCTTTTTGAATTCTGTCACTTGCACCCTGTTTTGTATGCTCAGTATATGCTACGTACCTATTGCATTTGTTAATTGGCCTATTTATAATGCATGAGATGTGAGGACTCTTTGTTTACGTAAACGCTTTTATTAGAAAAAAAATACAGTAATCATTTCAACACTCCTTTTCTCAATGTAGGAGTGGAAGTACTTATTTGTACATCGCATGCGCCTTCCTCCGTTCATGGCTTGGCTTCAAAAGGCTGCACTCCCTGCAGCTGACATAGCCATTGGCCAGTTGGTTCTTCCACACGTCTAACTCCCTTGCACAGTTCCTCCATCTTCTGCATCCGGGGGGGCGGTGGTGAGGAGCCACGCTTGTCTCGAGGGCCTTGCGCACCGCCTCCTTCATGCGATTGATGAGCTCGAGCCCGTGCTCTTCTGCCGTGCGTTCCTTCTCGAGATCCGGCACGGACTTGATGTACTCGTGAGCGACAAGGTCAGCGTCGTGTCCGAAGACGATGACAGCCCAGAACATCTTGTCAAACACATTCTGGGCAAGGCACGCCAGATGCTTCCTGTAGCAGTGAGCCTCGGCGACCCACCTCTTCGCTTGACGGAGAAAGATATAGGGCTTCTTGCCAATCAGCAACCGCTTGCACATCTTGAGATCGCATGAAGTCATGTGGCGCAGCTCGCCAGGGTTCCTTCGGCGTCTGCGGGAGCGCATCTGAATCTCCTTCTCAATGGCATTCAGCAGCTCAGTGGCTTCGATCGTCTTTTCCTCTTTCACCTTCTCAAACTGGACCTGCGTGGCCTTGTTGATTCCACACAGTTTGGGCCACGAGAGCTCCACGAGGCGGTGCACGATTTCTGCAGGCAGGCTGTCGAAGGTGGCAGCCATAGCTGGTTTGCGGAGTCAGCCATAGCTGTTTTCGTGGTAGTGGTGGATGGAGAGGAGGATAGCTGCGAGAGTTGTTGCGTCTCGCGACTTAATAGACGAAGGGATATCCACAGCTGCCACGGGATTGGTCCGCGTCCTGTGGATAAGCGCGGCGCGAGCGCGACGCGCGCGTCCTGTGGATAAGCGCGGCGCAAATACGGAACGGCGCGGCGCGAGTACGGACCGGTGCACGTCCACGGGATTCTGCCACGTGGCACGTGCCATTCCCGTGGTGACGGCGCCAGAAGTATAAATCTAAAACCGCGCCAAATTCAAATTTTTGCCAAGTCTCAACGGCTAAGTATTATTAAATTTGGACACTTGGGACGTGTGCAATTGTTAATTTTACTTTGATTGCAAGCATGGAAAATAAGACATGATGTTCGTGTGAATTGTTTTCATTAAAAATATAATTACTCTTTAATTGTACACAAGTCCACGGGACTAGAGAGATTCTCTGAACTATTTACAGGGCACGCGGGGCGGCCAGTTGGTTCATGACAGCTGCATAGCAGGACTCTGCGGAGTCGTAGCGGAAAAACGGGAAGCACAGGTCGTGCTTGGAGTCCTTGCCCTCGCAGATGGGGCAGGAGACACTCTTGGTGCCTCCCGCAGAGTGTCGAGGACGCACTCGCTGCAGACGACGTCGTTGTCGATGCTGTGGCCGTTGGCGGTGAAGAGGTAGTGCGCCTTCTTGTTGCACACCTTGCAGGTCTTGGAGGGCACGTCCAACTGGTGGTTGCAGCCCATCTGCTTGCTGGCAGCCTTGACGCCGCAGAACTTGTTCTTCAGATGCTCGAACTCCTTGGTGCCGGGAGTGACGGTGCTGGTGAGGTTGGACTCGGACAGCGTGAAAGAGACGAAGCTGAGGTGGGAGACATAGTTGCGCTTCTCGCACTCCCACTTGATCCTGGAGATCTCCTTGGTGAAGTCGCTCTTGAAGTTCTCGATGTCGACCTTGGGCTTCTTGATGGCGTCGTCGTTGAACAGCCCGCAAGACCTCAGGTAGTCGTTTGTGTCCTCCTGCTTCCTCTTGTAGCCACCGCGAAGAAAGGGCTGGTCGCGCTCCTCGACCTTGACGTTGACCTTGCCAGGGTCGGTGGGGCCGGTGAGAGCAAAGTTCGGCTCAGAGACGGTGTAGGTGCCTGGCGTGGGCCACTTGATGAACTCGGCGGTGTCCTCCATATCCGGGTAGATCTGGAGCAGCTCGGGGAACCTCTTCTTCGTCCGCTCGTGCTCGAACGCGAACTGCTCGAATGCGGGGTCCCAGCAGCTGATGCAGTGCTCGGCCTTGCCGTTGCAGTCGATCTTGAGGAGATCCACACGAGTCGGCTTCTTGCACTTGGCGCAGTCCTTCGTGGGGATGCTCTTCAGCATGTTGTTCTGCTGAAGGTACTCGCACGAGTCGCAGAAATGGCCGTCGCACGGGGAAAAGCTGTGATTGTTGCGCATCTTGTAATCCTCGTCAAACTCGCAGAAGTGCTTGAGAGACCTCATCTTGTCGCAGCCGACGCAGCGAATGCGCTTCTTGTTCATCATGATGTTGCTCGTCTCGTAGTGATCCATCATGTCGTTCAAAACGCTGCGAGAAGCCTCAGGAAGGTGGACTTCGCATGCATGCTCGCCGGTGACTGGGTGGAAAAGAATGTTGAAGTGGCGAGTTTTCTTGACTTTGGGAGCACTGTGCGGCCCACGCTGGCGAGGAGCAGAGATGGCGGAGGAGGTAGCCATTGGAGCTGGTTGGTTTTGGTTGCTGAGAGAGCTGGGTGGATGCGAGTGGGATGCGAGGCGAGGTGGTGCAAGTCCTGCATTTATACCCACGGGGCTGCAATTCCCGTGGTCTAGAAGAATTCAGCAGATCGACGGCTCGTGGCTCGCCACGAGGTTTGTAACGGGAAACGGTATGACGGTTACGAGGAAAATTTTCCCGTGGCCATACATTTTGAGCGTTATTTTGCCACGGGATTTGTAACGTAAAAAATCTTTCCCCGTGGCAAAAATATCCGACAGTTACTTTGCCGCGGGACCGGAATCGGATTTTTTTCTGTCCCCGTGGACGGATATTTTCGAGCGTTATTTTGCCACGGGATTTGTAACGTAAAAATCTTTTCCCGTGGCAAAAATATCCGACAGTTACTTTGCCACGGGGCCCGAATCGGTTTTTTTTCTGTCCCCGTGGACGGATATTTTCGAGCGTTATTTTGCCACGGGATTTGTAACGTAAAAATTCTTTCCCCGTGGCAAAAATATCCGACAGTTACTCTGCCACGGGGCTCAAAACCGAAAATCCTTAATCCCCGTGGACGGATATTTCTGACCGTTACGCTGCCACGGGACTTGTAACGTAAAAAAACGCGTCCCGTGGATAAGGTTTCGGCGCATAAACGACGAACGCGCTTCCACGTAGCCAGATTGCCCGTGCAAGACCACGTAGATAGCCTGGCAGCCACGGGACCGTCTCGTCAACCAAGGCCTGCGCAGGTATAAAGACCAGACTTCCTCGTCTCCTCGCCACTCGCTCACCTCACATCAGCTCAGCACACCAAAACTCTCTCACTGGATATGGCTTCCCGCCCCAGATACGCAGCTAGCTACAACTTTGGCCGTGGTGTTACTGGAGCTAGTGGCAGTGGCAGTGGAAGTGGCAGGGGAAAGCGACGTGCTGCGAGGAACACGGCTACTGGAGAAGCAGGTTTGTGACGAGCCTTTGTTTTTTTGCACCCAAAAGCGCTTTTTCTTGTCGTTTCCGCCTTTTGGTACTCATTTCTTGTTATGTTTTCTTGCCCCCACACACCCGTGCATGCAGAACTGACCGCTGAACAACGGCAGCTTCACAGGGCTAACAAGCCTGTGCCCGTGCACGATAATCACGGGGACTTCGACACAAGAAACAACGTGTTTCCCTATCTGGAGAACACTTTCAAGGTGGCGAAGCTCGTCCTGGACTTGAGCAAGATCGAATGCGCCATTTGCGCGGAGGAGAGAGACAAGTATGTCACTCTCATGCTGGAGAACGAGCCCGCGCACGCATGCTCCATCATCATCTGCGACACCTGTGCCACTACCAAGCTTCACACGTTCAGAAACCAGTGCCCGCAGTGCCGCAAGCCGCTGAGCTCGTCTGGGCAGCTGTTCGTCCCCAACCCGCAGCTCAACAGCCTGGCGTCGAGGACGCAGTACAGGGCCTGCGAACACCCCGGCTGCTTTACGATCATCCCAAGCAACATGATGGCGGCGCACGAGGAGGAGTGCGAGTACAACGTCTACACCTGTGGCAACACCGTCTCGTTCCGCCTGCTGGACAACGAGACGCTTTCTTCCAAGATGTGCTGCGGCTACGAGGGCAAGAAACGCGCCGTCGAGGAGCACATGGAGACTTGCCCGGAGGCTGAGTCTGCGAAGAAGCTTAGCGCCATGATGGGCGTGTTTGACAAGGTGGAGGCGCTCTCAGCTGCAATGGAGCGCGACAGCCCAGACGTCTTCAAGCGCATGGCTCAGTTGTTTGGGGTGACCACGGAGAAGGCCAGGCGCATCCTTGCCAGCCTGCCTGGAGCGAGTGGTGCCGGCCCTTCTTCCCAGCGTGCTCCTCGTCCAGGGGAAGCAGTGGACACAGCAATCCCCGTCGACGCCCCCACTGACCCAATCAGTGATCTCGTGGACGCCATAGACGCTGACGTTGCTGCACAGGGCGTCGACGACGAGGCTGCAGACCCCACCTGGACTCCGGCTGGCAACCAGGACGACTGAACAGTTACAGCTGACAGCATTGGATGTCAAAAACCCCTCTAGTTTAGAGACAAGGGCCATAGTTAGAAACCAGCCCATCCACGGGGTTTAGGTGACAGGCAGTAGAAGAAACATCCCCACACACTGGGGACTTGGACAGGAAAGATGTGGATGTTTGTAATAAAGATGTGGATGTTTGCAAAACCAGTTTGAAAAAATATCTAAGCTGCACATTAGTATAAGTATGGTAAGTTTCCAGCAGGCCACGTGGCAGCCACAAAGCCCGATCCCCGTGGTAGCCGGCGCAGTACGGATTCCGTAGGAATCCACGAGATATTTCCGAGATATTTCCGAGATATTTTAGATATTTTCAGATATTTTGAAAATATCCCAGGGACCCCGTGGACTCCCAGGGGAATCGTAACCGAAAATCGGACTCGCGGCCGGCGATCGGAGGAGCCACCACGGGAAAATCCCGTTTTTTTTCGGTTGTGTCCTCAGAACGTTTCGGTTGTGCCCTCCAGACCCGTTGTTGAGGCCAGATCCGTTTGAAAACGACCATCGGCCTAGAACTTCGCCTCCAAGAAGACCTGACTCATCAGGGTCGGTCCACGTTCCCAAAGAAAAGCAATTTTGAGTCGAAATTCTCGTCATCTGCGACAAATCGCGCGGTCGTTTTGTCCCTGCGCTTAGGTACATCCTCCAATGGCCCCAAACGTCTCTTGTCGATGCTAACCAATATTTGCTGCGTTCGCAAAAGTTTTCGTTGAAACGCAGACAAGACAAGGGGTCGAACGATCCTGTGTAAACACCTGCGCGATTGTTAAGCCCGACTGAAGTGTCCATAAAGAAAAACGAGGCAATCGACGGGTTGTAAGCCTTAGAAAGATCTAGGGCGTCCATTACTTGGTTGTTGGTGAGACTCTGGTTCCAAAACCGCACGTTATCCCAGTTTGCCTGGTCGCAGGTCGGAAAGCGTGCGTTCGTTCCAAGGGTAAGCGTTTTGGTCGTCAAGGTTTCGACACTTAGCGATGGTGCATTGCTCAAGGTCTTCAGCTCGCCGTCCACGTACATTTTGAAAAGCGAGTTGTTGTTCGTCGAATCCGCGGTCCTGGTAACGAGAATGCGATACATCTGATTCGCATTAAGCGTAAGATTGTCGCTTGTCGCAACTTGCGCAGAAGATGAAGATAGATACACTTTTCCGGTCGAGTCGACGTGTAAAAAGTAGCACGAGGTAGAAGGATTCCCTAATGCCCAAATGCACGTTCCTCGACTCGCAGACGCGGTTAGAGTAAACTCGACGCCAATCGAAAACGGGTTCGTACCGCCCGAAAACCCGTCTGAAAGAGCAACGCTTGCGTATTGGGTGTTCCCGCCCTTGTCCTCGGGCATTTGAAGAAGGTTAGAAGCGTAGAAAGGCGCAGGGGAAAGCGTTAGAGAGTAACCGGACACTGTCCCTGTATTTGCCCCCGACGCACTGTTGAAAGTCCACAGAGCTTGCGAAAGCGGAGACGCGGTTTGAGTGTAAATGTGATCCACGTCCTTCTGCGTCACTTCAGTGTTCAAGAAACGGACGTTGTCCCACCGCGCCTGATTAGCCAGCCGGAAACGAGCGTTTGTACCGATTCGAAAGTCTTTCGTTGCGAGATTGTGACGGATTAGGAGAGGTGAGGTCTTCAAAGTCTTCGGCGCGCCGTTGATCCACAATTTAAACAGCGAGTTATTCGTTGACGAGTCGGATGTCCGGCTTACAACAATGTTGTAAGTTGTGGAAACCAAAAACGAGTAGTCGTCCGAAGTAGCGACTTGATTCGTATCGTCGCACACTAGAAGTTTTCCCGTAGAGTCGACAAGCAGGTAGTGACATGCAGTCCCCGTCCCCGGCTGGCCGTATGACCAGATGCATGTGTAAGGGTGCGAGGTACTAAGAAGCGTAAAGTCCACGGCAACCGTGAACACAGACGACGAGAACTCGGTCCCGAGAGTAACAGTTGCGAATTTTGAATTCCCGCCAAGATCTTCAGGGATCGCAAGTGATCCAGATGCGGCGCTAGTGGTCTGCGAAAGAGTCAGTGCGCTGCCGGTTGCCGAACCCGTGTTTGCGCCGTTGAAAGCATCAAAACTCCATCGCCCGATAGGGCTTATTTGAATACCGGGAGTTCCCAGTCCGAGCATCGAGTTCACCATCGACTGTGTGAACGCCGTGTTGAAGTAACGAATGTTGTCCCAACGACAAGGGTGGCAAGAACTATATCTTGCGTTGGTACCGAGGCGAAACACTTTGTTCGTGATATCAGAATACTTGATCGTCTGAAACCCGTACGTCGTAGATCCTGTGTTCAGCGTCTTCTGCACCCCGTCAACCCAAAGTCGAATGAGAGTGTTGTTGTTGGTTGCGTCCGAGGTTCTCGACACGGTAACATTGTACCATCTTCCGGTGACAAACTTAAATGTGTCCGTGGTGTACGCCATCGCGTTGCCTGAACCGATTTCAAGCCTGCCTTCTTGTCCAGTGCTCCCGTTTACGTAACAAAAGTGACCGTTTCCAGAACCCGTGACGTCTCCATACGCCCAAATAGTCGTCTGGTTTGCGCCTGAAAGGCTGTCAAAGTATATGTCTGTGGATATTGTAAAGGCGTTCAAACCCGCTTGAAATCCCGACCCCAGTGTCACTTGAGCGTAATGAGTGTTTAAACCGGTGTCAATATCGGTTTTCAGCTGCCCTGCCGCCCCTGCGGTGTTTGTGCTCATGTTCGTGATCGCAAGCGCTTCCGTCTGCGTCCCAGAATTTGCACCTGATAACGCGTTGAAGTTCCATTGACCCACGACAGTAGCGGGCATGGTAGCCTGAGGATAAACGCCGTTAGACAAGTCCACGATTTCCTGTGCCGTTAATTCGCGATCAAAGATGCGAACACTATCCCACGCTGCGTTCAGAGCGACTCGGCTGACATCGAACTGGCCGATAGTCAAGTTCGGACTTGAGCTCGTCTGAGACGGAACGTTTACAGTGTTGTTAAGAGAATACTTGACGCCGTTGATCCAAAGAAAGTAGCGAAGGGACGTGCTACCGCCCCTGCTACGTGCGTGAAGATCATCCGGTAGGTCGTGCTCGTTGCGAACGTCTGCTGGCTTTGGAAAGAAGCGACGCCGCTTCCATTTGTCCCGTTGGAAAGAACGGCCCACGTATTCGTGCCGTTTGGGGAGTATACATAAACCCACGAAGTTCCGTCTCCGTACCTAAAGATCTCAGGGCTTCCGCTTGTAGAAGGAGTCTTAAACGTGACGGAGATCGTCCATGTTGAACCAAGGTTTGGAAGACCCGAGGCGTAACTAGCTTGGTAGTAGTTTTGCGTCGTGGTGGACGTCGTTAGCACCAGCTGATTGTTCGAGTAGATCATGCCTGTCCCGAACTGCACCATCGCATTAGATGAAGAGTTTGTCCCACTGCTTGCGAGTGACCCGTTGGTGAACGAGTAATGAGATAAAGACTGTTCTGTACCCACACCACCTGTGACTTCCTGAGTCGAAAAGGCCTGGTTATAGAAAGATATATTGTCCCACACAGCAGAACTGGTTGTCGAGAACCTCGCGTTCGTCCCGAGTCGCAGTGTTTTGACGCTCAGTTTTCCAATGCCAGTGTCTGTTCCGTTTTCAAAGTTTTCTGAGTTCCGTCGATCCACAACCTGAACAATGCGTTGTTGGAGGTCGCGTCAGTGGTACGAGACACAGCGATTGCATACTTTCGGTTGGCCGAAAGTGTCACGTCGTCTGTACAGGCCACAGTTGCTGAACTGGTCGAGAGTAGCAACTTGCCAGTGTTGTCGATAGCGAGGTACACACACGGTGTGCCGATGTTCGGATCACCGTATGCCCATATAACCGTATATTGCGTAACGGATGTCACCGTGAACTCCGTGTAGATGCTGAACGCCGAGAGTCCCCCGTTGAAGTCGTTACCAAGACTCGCCATCGCATACGAAGCGTTCCCGCCCGCGTCCTCGGCTAGCGTGAGGGCGTTCGAAGTAGGAGATACGCCGGGGGCAATGTAAGAGAGTACCCTGACGCGGTTCCCGTATTTGCTCCTGTCGCAGAATCAAAGTTCCACAAGCCCGGGGTGGGAGGGTCGACGTAGATGTTGTGTACCGATCAACTTGCAATTGGTTAAGTTGAGAGTTGAAGAACGCAACGTTGTCCCACTTTGCCGCGCTTCCAAACTTGTAAGCATCGTTTGTACCCAATCGAAGTTTCTCGACGTGATGTTGAGTTGGGTAACTGTCTCATTGGTTGCTAGAAGTTTAGGCACTCCGTTGATCCAGACAGTGAAAAGAGAGTTGTTGTTACTTGCATCCGTTGAACGCGACAAGATGATATTTGTCAACGTGTTTGTCGCGAGCTGGTAGTCCATTATTGGGACCTTTGCCGTGTGAGTTGCGAGCTCAATCGCTCCTGACGAATGAGCGAGCAGGAAGTAACAGGGAGAGATCCGGAAGGATCTCCGTATGCCCAAATGACTGTGTACGGCTGGGAATTCCCCACAAGCGCAAAGTTGCATGCGATTGTGAACGAAGAGAGGCCAGAATTGAACTCAGGGCCCAAAACAACCTCGGCGTAGGTATAGTTGCCCCCAGCGTCTTCTTGAAGAGACAGAAGAGCGCCAGATGGGGAAACGCCGTTAGAAAACGTCATCACGGCCGATTGATATTCGCCCGTGTTTGAACCGTCGTTCGCGTTGAAACTCCAAAACCCGCTTGGGGTAGGAGGAGCGTTAGTGACCGCGCCGTTCACAAACGAAATAGCGTGCCCTGATGTTTTTTGGAAAGAATCATCCATGTACGCAACTAATGCCGATCCTTTATTGGATCCCAAGTCGACCTCGACGAGTTCTCGAAAGGCTCCCGAGTACACATCTGCATCGCGACGAAAATAGATATCGTCGATTGAAGAACCGTCTGGTGCATAGATGATGGAATGAGTGTCAGTAGAGTCACCAGCCGCTTTTGTAAGAGGAGAATCGCCCGTCCCTGTGACGGGTGTCATAAGATTGGTTTCGTCGACAGAAGGAACGATATACCCCTTTTCTGTTTGCTCGTGAGCAAACGTGAGAGGAGTGCGAATTCGCTTCACAGTCGACTCTTCAACTCCAATTTTAAGAATGGCGAGGTTAGTGAATTTAAATCCCGATAGATATCTCGCGTTCGTCGGAGAATACGTAGCGAAGTAGAAGTCTGCATCGTCGACGAATGACACGGGTCGCAGGAGTGACTGTACCAACAATCCGTTGCAATACAACGACCACGTGTCTGAGATCCGAGTCAAGCATACGCGATTCCAAGCGTCTAAACGCAGATAGGATTCGGAAAAGGATGCGTTAGTAGTGAGGCCGTCGATTGTGAGATGAACGCCAGTGTCAACAGAGAAGGACACGGATCCTCCTGACGTTGGCGGAAAACACCCATAGCTGAAGATGCCGACTCCAGGAATGGGAATCGATGCAGGGAAGAACACATCCAGCAAAATGGTCATGTCGGTCGTGGAAGGAAACCCCTTTCCTCCGATCGCGGCTTTGAACCCTTCCGAGTCTGCGCTTTGAGGATGGTAAGAGATGACTCTGTCGCTGATCGAGAAATCGTCTGTGCTAGAAGCCGTTGACATCTTCATCTCTACGCCGGATACACGATCGAACGGGCGATTTCCGTCAAAATCCCAAAACGACTTGACAGATTCGTACGGAATTCCCTCCAGATCTCCTCCCTTCGTGTACACTTCGATTGGCTTCAGGTCGCTAAAGTTCCCTCGAGAATCCTTTGCGGCCAAGTACACGGAGTACGGCCGCCCTTCTAAAAGACCCGGGAAAACAAACTCGTTTGACATTACTGCATCGTTCCCTTGCATCGTGTCTGTTTTTCTCGACAAGAAACCTTCAGGAGAGGTTTCATTGCCAATAAGAGAGCTCGCAAGGATGTCGGACCTCCTGCCCTGGTAAGCGTGAGCGGCAACAACAAGGTTGTTCTGTTCTGGGTCGACGAAGTCGTGGCGAACAGAAATGGAGGAGTCAGAGACGGTTGTTGCAGCCGGCTCGGGGTTGGAAGTCGGTGGAGAAAGATCCGATTCGAGGTCGGTCTTGGTACCAGAAAGAACAATGTTGATTGAAGAGACGGTGTCGGTGACAGTGCCTGAAATAGTAAGTCTCACGCGGACGCTGTAAGGCTTGTTCTTCGCAAGATCGATCTTCTTGTGATTGGGAAGCGCAATGTTTGAAACCAAAGACCAGCTTCCATTCCACGACATCGCGATCTGGCCTGTAGTAACAATTCTCGAGACCTCGCGTGCGTGGGAAACCGTCTCCGCCGCTATGTCGCACACTTCCACTTCGACAGCCGCCGTGGTCTGAACCGGCGGGGCAGGAGCGGGAACACCTTGTACGGTCACCCAAATGGAGTCTATGAATAGATCGGTTTCCGGCTTAAACGCGTATTTTGGAGCTACGTCAGGGTTTGCGAGGAATCCGCTGATGCACGTGTCGAGGAAGGCTCCCGAAAGCACTTCCGCTCGTGTGATCGAACGCGAGAATGCAGACGATCGAAATTGTCCGCGTTCAGTGACGGAATCTGACACCCATTTGTTTTGAAACGCGTCGTAGACGAGTCCCATGCCATCCGCTGCACCTGTCGTGTCAACATTCAAAAGAGTCGCGAGCGTCTCAGTTCCCGACCAGCCCGGAAAGAGGTCGGCGTATGCTTTTGGTACGAGATGATCATTCGGCGCATTGTCGTATTCAAGACGACTCGCAAACGGGAGTCTCAAAAACGAGCGGACTACAAGATCGCCGATAATGTTCACGTTCTGCTGAAACTCCCAGACGCCGCCTTCATCGCTCATGTACGGAAGCGCCATGTCTCCGTGATACGTGTAAGCCAGATACCATTGTTCTTCCATCTTTCTCTCTAGCCGGAGAGAGTGGTTCACGACTCTCAGTCTCCACAAGGAGCCGTCCGCGCCTTCGAGGTTGAGCGCTTTCGCGCGGACGACGCCGCATTCAGCCATGGTTGTTAAAACATAAACAAAAATTTGCACGCGATATTAACGCGGTAAATTTTTGTGCAAGGATTATGTTATCAGGATGTCCTTTGCGGAAACTCTTATCAAGCTGGTTCTCTTGCTTTTCGTGATGTATGTCAACGCCGGTCTTGCCCTTGTCCATGCTTCTGAAGACTTGAGCTCTCGAAAAAATACGGATCCTAAAGAGTGGATTAAGTTGGTTCTCAAACTTCCGATAGACAAGATACCTGGCATGTTGGAAAAAATTAATTACGACGAAAAGTAATTTTATTACCATAATAAATAAATAATGGACCCCTTTTTACGGATAGCTCTTGTGCTGGTCGTGGTTTTCTTGATTCTCTCGCTGATCGTGAATCTCGCTGGAGAAGAGCTTGCGAAAAAACTTTGCGAGTGGTTTGGCAAGGAGGACTCTGAAAAGTGCGCAGAACATGTATTCAATGTATTAAATGTAATCGCTTTGCCCCTGTTGGCCTTGTTCGCTGCTGCAGGGGTGGTCACAAAATGGCAGTCCTATAAGGACCAAAGGACAATTGCTAAAGCCGCTCAACTTAAGTTGAATAAGAGCAAGACCGTAAAACCGTGAAAAACAAAGAGGGGATCAGTGCAACCCTTTTGATAAGCGCGTTTGCGGCTAAAACAACAGTCAACCACACAAACGCCGTCTGGACCATTACATGAACACTCTCGAAGCGGCTCTCGATGATTTCTTTGCAATGAATGGGGTTGGCGTCCCACACGTCCGAAGTCGTGTGTGTCATGGCCGCGCATATGTCGCTTTCTGGCATACTCATCCAGAACCCAAATGAGGCAATAGGCGGGCCTTTCATAAACAACTTTCGCAGCGGAGAAGATACACATGCCTCGTAAACATATTCCAACGCCCAAAGGGCCCCCTTCATCTGACCTACCTTAATTAATCCTCTGAAAACTATTTGAACTGTATCAAGAATCTCCTTTTCCCGATTTTAGGGTGAACGATGGAACCAAGGTCCACTGCACGAAAACGCTTTCGCGCTCGCCTGACGACGACGACAACTCTTTCGGGCTCCTTCTTGGCCAAATGATGATGGCATTTCGGGAGCTCCATTCGAATTGTTTCGATGTTTTCTAGCGCGTACTTGATGACACCGTGAGTAATAGCCCAACGGAAGAAGTTCATTTGACCGAGAGTCGTCTGCATCGTCCTCGTCCCGTC
This sequence comes from Mesostigma viride, assembly GCA_009746045.1. Lineage (NCBI taxonomy): Eukaryota > Viridiplantae > Streptophyta > Mesostigmatophyceae > Mesostigmatales > Mesostigmataceae > Mesostigma > Mesostigma viride. Next base: position 2,988,688 of record RPFO01000312.1, read on the forward strand.
CGATGACGAGACATTGATCTTCTTCCGCCTTGCAAAAGGGTCGAACATCTTCTTTGAGTAGAAATCTAGATGTTCGCGGTAAGACATGTAAAGGTTTACAGGCATGCCGTCATCGTCGCTGATGCATTCCACCTGATGCGTCCTGGCAAAGTTCGTGACTAGCCACTCCAGAACCCTCAGAGAAAGGGCATTCGAGGCCGGTTTCGAGTTTGTGACATCGCCTCGAAGGTCATAGAGCGTGTTGAAGTTCTGGTCGTTCTCGTAAAAACGGAACAGAGACCTCTCGATGAGGCTCATCACTCTGAACTTTAATACACAGCGATCGTTTTGATTTTGGTCTGGAGAACGAACCTCGTTCGTACAGGGAACGATTTTTTTTTGCAAACGTTTGAATAACCGCAATGGCGATGGAGGAGGGAGAAATCCCTGGCGTCTCGAGGGGATGGTCAAGCCGACGTGCGAATCCTCGAGAGGCAAGCGACGTCTTAAAAGCCGTCAACGGCGCGTGTTGTACCTGGGACGTTCCAAGACCGTACATCCACTTCGTGACGTCGACCAAAGAACTCGTGGCGGAACTCGGAAACGACGCGTATACCATGACCGAGTTTCGCAAGGGGGTGTACGTCCTCCTCGCCCTTGTGAGAGTACGTGGCGGTCGTCCAGTTTGCGCGCTAGTACACGGGGACCGGACAGTTGACATTATCAAGATGCCAACTTTCAAGACAAAACTTTTCAAAGGAACTGTCGCGGTTGGAATCTTGACTACAGACTTTATGAATCGGTCCGTCATATATATACATGACTGTCTGGCTTTCAGTCGCCGAAATTTGAGATCTCGAGATTTTAAATCTAGGCTCGAATACGCGCAAATGATTGTTTCGATGAACTTTCCTAGTACGGGAAACATGTATTTGCACACATTTATTAAGTGCAGTCCTTTTATGGACATTAGGTCGGGAGACATGGACACGAAAAACAATAATGTTCTTTTTATTCCTTCTTCATCTTTCGTTGAACAAGGATACGTGAAGGGTAAGGTACCCGTGCTCCTGGAGAACAAAATCGGTGCAACTACCGAAAAGGGGAGCAACCTTCTCAGAAAGTCTAAACTTTGCTCCCTCGCTGACCGCCTGACTTCTGGTTGGCGCGTCTGCCCCGGCTGGACTTCTTGGGGTCGTACACAATGCGGTACAGCAGGCGTTCCCCCGCCGATGACATGGGGGATTCTTGGATCTGGAGTTTTTTTGTCGTAGAGAAAAGCTGGACGGAGATGTCGCTGGGGATGCGACCTGGGTCGGAGCGGTATCCTCTGCACTCGTCGTCAAAGCAGCGCTGGAACCACCCGTGTCTGTTGACTTCGAACCAGACATTGTTCCGCTCGTGCATGCGATGCACGTTGCGACAATCCCGGCTTCGACTCCACACCCAGTACACGCTCGACTGCCCCTCACCGTCTTTGAAAGCGTTCGTCAAGACCACCCCTGTTAGGAGTTTGCAAATGGCCTTGTACTCTTCGCTGTCCTTTGGCAGAAGAGTTCCGTTCGCGTTCGAGGGACCTGCAGGGTACAAAGCGGACGGGCGATCATGAGCGCGTTTGTTTCGGTTCTTTCGACATCGGGGTTGCTCGACAAGGTCCTCGTCATGGTCGCTGGGAGCCACGACGGTGGCGGGAACCACGTTCTCCATCTCGTCATAGATCCGAACCGAGGTCATACGGAGCTGGTGGTAGATAGACGGAGGGTCGTAGTCGACGCTACCCTCCGAGTCTGTCTGCGAAACGAACGTGTAGGGACGGTTCTCATGGATCTTGCCGAAGACACACGAGCATTCTCGTCGAATGTCCGCTTTTCTCCTGCAGTATGCGCACGGACACGTTCGTGCAGAAGATCCTCCGCCTTTGCAACCTTGAAGCTCCTTGTCGAGGATCCGAAACTTCTTGCTGCACTCGCCACATCGAACACATTTGAGAGAGTACAGCATCCGGAGGCCGTTGTCTAGCATGATAGACGAGTCCACGACCGCGTTCCAGGAGTTCGTTTCTGGTCGTGGCCCGAACTTGGTGTGCAAACGAGACACGATGAAGCTTCTGAGCTCGAGGGCGACATCCTTGTTGACAGGGATACCCGGCCAGTGGACGTGCACGCCACTTTTTACCAGGTTACCTTTCTTCTTCGTGGGAGCTTTGCAAATCACCATGTGATAGTCCACCTGGTCGCCTTCTTGCACGCAAGAACGTACAAGCGTTTGGATCTCAGGAATCCAGTCGTTTTCTATCACAGATGTCATGTCGGATTCGTCCTCGCAGTCGATGTCTAGAAAGAACGGGAAGACCGGATCGGACTTTTGCTCCACAATAAAGTTTTGCTTTTCCTCTGTCGCGTCTTTCTCGATGCATTTGTAAAACTCAAAAAGACAATCGCTTGAAACGTAGACTTTGCCTCCGCGAAACCCGTCTAAGAGAAGATGCGTGTACTCTTCAGTGGACTCCACGAAACATTGTCTCTCAACCAACCATTCGGTCGCGTTGGAATAGGGAGGCGGCTGCCCTCAAGATTGGGAGACCCCTGTCGCCGTCATGAGCGACGAAACGTTCCGACGCAACATCCTCGAATTCTCGCGAGTTTGGTGGAAGGACGCAAAGACGAATTCCATTACAACAACTCCGTCGGACAACCCGCCTCAACTCCGCATCATTGTCATGGACGGAAAGATCGACGTCGTGCAGATCATCAACGGGCCGAGCGACAAGTACAACAATCTCTCTTTCCAACCGGCGCCCTTGAACATGATTCGTAACATGGACATCCGTTTCGCAGTGGATACTATTGCGGTGGCCAACTCTCCGACCTGGAAAGTGGTGAACACCGCGCCGCTGAACCTTGGCGGGGCTGACGAGAACATCGTCTACGTCGTTCTTAAACACGCCGAAACGAACCAACACCGAATCGTGTTCTACGCAGCTGCAAGTCCGTCCGAGGATCTTTAATTAAGGGGACGGCAACTCACGTCGCAAGTCGTCGATCAGAATTTTGAGCTGTCGCGCATCTTTTTCTCGATTAGCTTGCCATTCCCGTTTTAGAAGTTCGAGCCTCTCATCAAGCTCGCGTTTTTCTCGCCTGTCCTGAATCGCGTTTTCCTGTTGTTTGTTTAACTCTTCTTGTCGCCTTTCTTGCGCACGACGTTTTAAAACCTCGCTCCTCGCGGCTTTTTCTATTGCGTTATATTTTTCGATCTCCGATTTGCTTAAAGGTTTTACATTCACTCCGGGTTCGAAGTTACCGCGAGCCTCTACTTCTTCACCTTGAGAAAACCTGAAAGGCCAATTGGTGTCGTTTCTCGGTCGCAGTTGTCGCGGGGGTTCGAGGGGCGTATTCAATTCCTCAAGGTTCTTTTCGACAGCAGATCCGTCGGAAGTAGTCGTAACACTATAAGCATCAGTCCGAGTCCTGAAAACTGGGTCTGGAAGCCTGCCAGAAGCAGAAGAAGGCCGTTGTTGCGATGGTTTCGGTCTAGATTTTGTTGCCGCTTCTTTAAGCAGCCTTTCAAAAAGTTGTTGTCCCGGACTGAAAAGTCTAGATCCCCACAGTTCTTGAGCCTTTTTTGCAGTTTCGGCTGGTGAAGAAGCAACCGCCAACGACACTTGAGGCGTTTTAAATTCCAAACTACCGACCGCGGGCTTTGTTTCAGCACCCCACGCGTTTTTAGTCACAAACGGTTTTTTAAGTGTTTGATACTCGGATTTTTCAACGGGGCCTTCAAAAAGGGTTTTAGGGCTAGGCAAATGTGAATCTATGACATCATCTTCTGAAAGGGTTTCGGGACGACGCGAATCAAGATCTTCCACATATAATGGTAGATCATAGGGGCCAGGCATAGTTTCATTCGTCTCGGCTGCAAAGTTCGCAATTGCATCAAGGCGTCTTACACGAACTGGATTGCGTGGAGACTCCTCAGTAAACTGGCTCGTCACATTGATCCGTTTTGTAGGACTTATAGGACCTAGTAGTTCATCCGTGTATGAATCTTTTCCAAACGACAAAAGAGACGTGACGGGCAGTGGTTGTATTTGGCGCACTGCTTCTGGCTCTATCTGAAACCGATTTCCCGGGACTCTCCGCACACTTGTGTTCCTAGTATCATTTTGTAGTCCCAAATTAGACAAATGGCGAAACAGCTGAGATTTCAAATCTCTACGTTCCGCCCAATCAGATGGTGTAACCCGCTCTTGTTCATGTCCTCCGTCGAGATATTCATTCGCGATCGGTGAAGGAGATTCCATCGCGATCGGTAAAGGATCCTGCCATGCAGTTTTTACTCTTGGAGGTTTCGGTGACAGGGACACTCCGAGTTGATCCGACGAAGACACGTCAAGGTCAGCATCTAGAGTTACAGCGTCGTCAATATCCGCATCTTCGATACCACCCATCCACGCCGCCGATTCTCTAAAGTCTCTATTTTCATTGCTTCTACTCTCTCCAGTATTTGATCCGTTGTTTGTGTTTTTCAGTGCTGTCACCAGAACCTTTGAGCGAGCAGGAGTTTTCTTTTCGTACGGTTTGGCTACAACTTGTCTCGCCGGGGGGATCATTTGCGGCCCGCGAGGATGATTGCTATCAATCATGTCCGGTTCAGTCGTTACTGTATTTTTCCTTCCGATTCCAGGAGAGAGGTTAGCAGATGTGGTTGCATTTGTACTCAACCCAGAAACTATAGGGATTACGGGAATATCCAAAAGTTCGCCATTTACCGTGAGAACTTCTATTCCAACATCGGCTCCGTCAATGAATTTAGATTCATTTCCACTGATAGGATTTCCCTCTACCGTAAAAGGTCTTCGTGATCTTCTTATTAATGTTTCTATTATTTCAGTCTGTTGTCTTTCTGAACGTCTCTTCAAATCTTGTAGCACGTCGACTGATATCGAGGTTACATTCGCGTCCGAAACTATTACCCCATCTCGAGTCTGTTTAACGTATCTCCAAATAATCTGATTACGTTCATTTTGGTCCTTTTTTACATACGGTTTGGCTACAACTTGTCTCGCCGGGGGGATCATTTGCGGCCCGCGAGGCTGATCGATATCATACGTGCCCGGTTCAGTCGATATTGCTCTCACCCGTTCAGGGTCAGAAAGTTCTCCGTCCTCGCTCAGGACGTCTTGACTCTCTTCATCTGACAAAGTGCTTCGGTCCTCGTTATCGGAATTGGATGGTGTAATTAACGCAGATGTGTCCGCAGATTCGTAATCTGTTGCAAAAGTAACTTCGGAGTCGCTATCTGATGATACCGAATACTCATTTTCTTCTAATTCCGGTAAACTGCCTTCTTCGCCCCCATTTTCACTGAAAAGTCCATAAACGTGCGAATAACTCCCTTTTTTTGCGCCTCCCGTTTCTTCTGCCGCGACTGGTTCGCTCTCCGGGTCAGTTCCCACACCTGCATCCCTTGATTCCGGCTCTCTGGCGCGTACAAGTACGTACCTCGGTTTAGGAATTCCTAGCGGATCAGTCGCGGCGGGGTAAAACCACTGTTCTCCTCCTACGAAAAAACCTGGCCCGTGCATCGGGTGAGGCAACAAAGGATTAGACAAGTACATCTGCACGTACGAGTATGGATCCGCGTATAGCGACATGCAACTTTCTTTCTTTATTGAATAATAAAAAACCCCTCGATGAACCTTAATGTGCAAGCTAGCGATTAAATATATTAAGCCCTTTACAAAGTGAAACTACTATGAAGTGCATGGCTGCTACCCGATCTGGGGGTACATGCAATTTAGAAGTCGCGAGGGGAAGATGCCACCTGCACAAGGGTCGACGCTCTGTGTCGCAAAAAAGCACACGTCGCTATAAGCAGGGTCACAAAATGCGTGCGCCGAACCCAGGTGAAGAGGGGTCTGAGGCCGCCCCCTCTGTAATTAACCCCGAGTCTGACACTCAACCCAACCCCAATTACCGTTCCCGAAATGCAGTCAGTGAAATCCTCGGAAATCCAGAGCTGGTGGATAACATTTTGTCAAACGTCGGCCCAGAAGACAAACTTAGTTACGGTGTGGCCAACGGACCTGGAGCAGACCAACAAATGAGACAGAACTTGTTCAATCACTACCTAGGTCAACTTAATGAAGTCAATGCACGTCTCGAAAATATACCGCCTGCTAGTGGTGAGTTACATGAAATGAGACGCGCTGGAACACTTGACGCATGGATTGCAGGACAACACGAGAAAATCAAGCTGGACAGAATAAAAGAAGAGGCGCTTGAAAGAACATACCGCCTAGGTCAAATTATCCTAAACACAGACGGAAGGAGATCCGGGATGAACGTACCGGTAACTGTCACGTGGGGAGACGTGGACGCGCTAAGGAACGCGCCATTAAATCCCAACCGCCCCGGGCTGTCGGGCATAGCACAACGACGGGCCGAACTGAGTGAAATGGAACATAATGTGCTACGGTTCGCAAAATTTATCAACAGCCTGACTGGGCGAACATGATGAAACGCGAACATGTACTTTGCTCACAAGAACATGCAACTTTCTTTCTTTATTGAATAATAAAAAACCCTCTCGTCATGAGGTGCAAAGGCACGACCCATTGCAACCGGAGGTGCAAGTTTCAAGCGAGGCCGATGAGAGTCACGTGCGGAAAACATTCCAGAACGAGAAAGTCTAAATCGTGATCCCGTTCACCCAATCGGATCTAACCCCATCGCGCCTCTTGTTCCTGAAAAACTTCAGGCCGAAAGGTTCGAACAATGTGCGTAAGTCTTCATTTGTCACCGCGTTCTTCCTGTTAGACACGTCTTCTCCACAAAAATCGACTAAAAAAGCCTGGCGAAAATCTTTCATTTTCACCCACGCCTCCGGGTCCTGCTTGACGTTTTCGCGCTGCACGAACTCCGCGGCCTTTGTCGTGTACACCGACACGATGCACGCTTTGCTGCATGTGATCACGTTCGGGGGATCATACGCATTCGTTTCCGAGCCCCAGTGCTACCCTAAAAATATCGCATTTTATTAGATATCATGTCAGACACATTGGTCAAAATAGCAGCTGCTACAGGAGCTGGACTACTTTTAGCGTATGCTGCTTCTCAATATGCGCTACAATCAGAAACTGATCCAGAAAATCATGAGGAACAGGAAACCAAGTCGGTTCTCGAGGTTTGCAAAAAAGCTCGATGGCAAACAAAGATGTGTCTCTCGCCGTCTTCCTACATAGGCTACTCGATTCCAGACGGCAAGCAGCCTGAAGTAAGACGTGTCGATGCAGAACGGGTATCAAAAGATTTGAACGCAGGTCCCTTCACGGTTACCAAGGTTATCAAAACTCCATCAGACGACGGAGTTCGTCAAGGCATTTTCGTCATGGAGGCTGCCAACGGATTCATCGTCGTTCGTGACGCGACTCCAACATCTAACGAATTGATCTTGGAGCAAGAGCCAACACCTTGGGACAGAGAACGTCTTATACGCACTCTTGACGACGTGTACACGAGCAAGAGCTGGCTTCAGGCGATTCGACGCTGCGACATCGTGAACCGATTCCGGAACCGGTTTCCAACACGGATGATAACCCATTTCGACATGGACGGATGGGGAATCACTCTCGTCATCGAAACGCAAGGCGTGCGTCTGTTCGCATACGCTATCTGGGATGACAGAACGGCGTGACGCGGTTCGTCGCGAAACAGGCGTGCTCGTTGACGGTGGTGTGATACGTAAGATGCGGGGAATACGCGTTCTTAAAAACCTTCATCATGTCGGACTCGTTTCTCCCAACACCGAACTTGGTATCGTAGCAAGACTTGCAACACAAGATCCATGGTTCTGGTTGTTTTTCCATTGCCGGTCTCGTCATCCATCGGCCTTCAAACTTCCACCCGTCTTCGGAAACAGGACTGTGGCAGTACGCGCACGATTCGTGTTTCTGATCCTCCATTGCTTCGAGTTGTGCGACTCTGTCAGCCCTAGCAGCACGTTTTTTAGCATTGATGATTTCCTCCCGTTCCCTTTGTACGACGAACTCGGGCTTGGCGCATCCGTAGGACATGGTTATCCTACGAGATTGTTTTGCTGGTACGCGGGTGCGGAAGAGTTGGACGAAGCTTTCCAACGAAGGACGAGGGCGACGAGAGCGAATAAGAAGAGGACGATGATGACGCATAAGAGGGGGCGCGGGGTCCAGGTCGGCTGGTCGTCGTACACGTACTCCACGATGAGATGCGGTTTCTCCTTGTCCACGTAGACACAGGTTCCGTCGTTGAGAGAGCATCTGAGATGCTGGGGAACTTCGTTGACGGCTTGCAGACCGTACATGGCAGATATATACCGTACAGGGACTAAATATTTTTTCGAATGCAATACATTATACGAACACAATGGTACAACGTGCAGCTGACGCAGCGGCAGATATGGCGGCAAAGTTGCCAGAGACAGCGGCTAAGTTAGGGACCGACGCTGCTAAAAAGTTCAAGTTTATTACTTCCGACGGGAACGTGTTTCCTCCGTTTGCGGCGATCATCGCCGGATTCCTCGCTCTGAATTTGCACATGTCGATGAGCGCCCGTGCAAACGACTTGCTGAACAAGGATCAGAAACCGGTCATCGGCTGGTCTATCTTTGGTACATCGGCCCTACTTTCTACTTTGCTCGGCCTGTCTTTGTACCATATGATGGCGAAGGCGCGCGTGAATAACTAATAACAAAGTCTAGCCCATTCTCGCAGTTTTCTGCATTCTCAAACAAAACTTCCGATTCCAACCGATCAATTCGAACAACACATGCAAAATAGACGCCGATATAGCGACCTGTATGAGAATCCCCGCATGCGTCATCGCCCTTTCCCCGTCATAGTGCATGTGGACCGAATGCACGAGCGTCATGACACCCGCCATGGCGGCCGCTACGACAGCGGCCTCGATCAGCACGACTCCGAATTGTGACATTTAGTATGTTCTCAACAAAAATATCGCAGAGGGAATTTCGCTAGTAGGAACAGCGAAGAAGGACATTGACAATAACGAAAACGAACCTTTCGCTTTTGAAGCGCAAGAACTCGCAAGTTCGGCGAGAATTTTTCGTTGTATCCACTCTGTCGTCCGCCTCACTTCACTATAACATCCCATCCAGTTCACGGCTTCACGGTATGCTATCAGAGTCCCGGAGGCGCTCTCTCGTCCCTTTTCAAACGCTAGATGACGCACAAGACACGCGACCACCAGTTCCTTGTCGACGAATCCGGTCATTGTGTCATCTACCGTTTTTGCACACGAGATCGCACAGACGCGACAAATCCCGATCCGCTTAAACTCGTCGAGAATAGCGGATAATTTTCTGAGACACGAGAGACATCGTTTCATAACGCCTTTTTCATATTGCATTGTGCATTTTCTCGGATAATAAACTGACGCAATATAAGGGAATGAATAACGCTCTGTTCGGACCATCCGAAGAAACCATAATCAACAACGTCGTCACGGGTCTCCAGGCGTATAACCCGTGGACGCTCGTAAGATTCCCTTCGAGGTCGTGAGTGTCGGTCCTGATGTGGGGACGCGTCCAGGTTTTTTTCGAACGATGCTTGCTAAGTTAGTCGACGCCCCGGCCGACGTCTCATGGAATTGTTTAAGTCTGCGTACTCCTCTTTGTTCGGCGGGCGACCGCGGGAAGAAATTATCGAGGATATTTTGTCCGACACTATGTTGTCGGATGTCGCGAAATCTGTTGAGATGAAAGCCTCGCTGCGAGCGTACATTGACGAACGGCTAACTGATTTGATGAGTAGCCGTACAGAGGAAGAATATAACCAAAAAATATTAATACAGTCCAAAGAAATTGACAAAATCAAACTCGAGAATGAAGAACTCAAAAGGCTAGCAGACGAACAAAAGGAACAATCTAAAAGACTTGAAAAAGACATCGAATTGCTTTCGATGGATAAGGAGGGTATTCAAAACCTGCTTAGAGAAACTCTTGATAAACTTAACAAGCGAGAAATAGAGTTAACAACTCTTAGAGTCTATTCAGACTCGACGAGAGAATTGGAGAGGGAGATCGCGGACCTAAGGATGAAGTCGCACAACTACAAGACAGCAAAGAAGCAGTCACACAAGAACTCAAACAAGCAAACATACAACTTTTAGAGATTGAAAGGAAACTTGGCGACATTGAGAAAGCACGACTGGGAGACAAAAGTGAAATGGCGGTTGTCGTAAAAGAGCGGGACGAAGCTGTTCGCAAATTAGCAGAAATGCAGACCATGAGAAGCGAGGTCGACACACAGATCACAGAGACTATCGAAAGAGAGCGAAGCACTTTTGGTCGTGAGCGACAGGATTTTTTGAAACGAATTAAAGAGCTTGAAGAATTGAGCGAGGAGTTCAGTGTGAAGCTTGCAAAACAAAGTCGAATTGTCGCTAAAAAAGAAGAAAAAATTGCACAACTCATCGCGGACAATACAAGTACTGCGGGGCAGTTAAGCGAAATCAAGGCGTCTTTAGAAAAAAACAACGAGTTAGAGGACCAAATTAAGGGCCTCAAAAATGAGAAGGAAAACCTGGAGGATCAGCTTCGAGAGGCCAGTGAAAAATTGTTAAAAAATGAACAAAATTTTAACACAAATGGCAGAGACGCAACAGAGGCAAAAAAACTACGAAAAGAGAATGGGGCGCTAACGAATAAAATCGCTTCGTTGGAGACAGAATTAGCGAAATTAAACAGGGAAATAAGCGCAAAAACTGAACAATATTCAAATGAGGTAACGATGCGAGAGAAACTAGAAAAACAAAACAGATATCTTGAAGCGATGCAAACGTTTAACCCTCCCGACGATCAAGACAAGGAGTTATTAGAAAAGCTTGCTAACACGTATGTGGCCGACACGTGGAAGGCTGTTGATGCCTTTCGAAGCTGGTTGGGAAACGGCAAAACAGACGTTCTACAACAACTCAAAAAAGAGTTACAGGAAAATAAAGAAAAACGGCTGAATAGCGCTATCAACGCAAAACTAAACGAAGAGCAGCTTAAATGGGACGACAGCATGCAGACATTGAGAGAACAGAGTCAACGGGCGTACGACGAGATACGAAAACTAAAAGGTGAAAAACAAAAGTTAGAAGAACAACTGGAACCTTTAGAAGAAGGAAGAAAAGAAAATAGAAGACTATTGACTACGGAGGTATTCAAAAACGCCGATTTACAAAGCGAGATAGATAAAAAGAATGCTGAAATTACCAGTTTGAACGACATATTAAAACAGACCGACGTTCTTTTCCTCAAAACGTATTATGAACGAAACCGTCCAACAAAGGAGGATGAAATGCTGCTCAGAGAGCTTTCTGATTTGTTGCGACAAGGAATAGGAATCGATAAGAATTCAACATTGGGCCGTCGAAGGGAGCGTATTGAATACAAACTAGATTTTAACAACGGATACCGGCACAGGAAACTGCAACAAGACTTACTCGCGGCTCGTGATCAAGGAAGAATACTTTAGGAACTCGTCTAGTTCCTCTTTTGTCGTCTGGGAACTTAACCCGATGCGCATTGTCCCCTTCTCTTTCTCGATAGGAAGACCAATGGCTTTGAGAGTCTCGCTCCGTTTCAACAAGTGACAGGCAGATCCTGTCGAGACCGCGATCCCCTTTGCCGCCAACCGCTTGACGAGCGCGCGCGAACTACGGACAGGAAGTGACACGGATACCAAGTTCGGCAACACGTCCTCGGGATTTTCAGGACCGTTCATTACGCCACCTCTAGCAACAAGACGCTGGACTAGATATTTGCGCATTTTCCTGATTCGCGCAACGTCCGACCGGCCTCTAACGCAGTTCAACTTGACAGCTTCGGCTAACGCGCATATTAGGGGCGGTGATTCCGTACCTGGCCTTACGGCACGTTCCTGTCCACCTCCCCAAGCGAGCGGGGAAAGACAAGAAGGGTCTTTTCTCATGATCAACGCCCCGACACCTTTCACGGAATGGATTTTGTGTCCGGACAATACGTAACTGTCAAGATTGTGCACGCCTCGGATCTTAAATTTACCCGCAGCCTGGGTGGTATCTGAATGAAAGTGAACTCGCTTTCCGACAATTTTTCGGATGGCGCCGAGATCTTGTAACGTTCCGATTTCGTTATTGGCGTAAATAATGCTCACTAGTTTGACGCGCTTCCCGTACTTTTTCATCGCCTCTTGGATCTTCTCTAGCGAAACGAATCCGTTTCTGTCTACCGGGATCCGAACAATCTCTACTTTGTGTTTGTCTGCAAGATGTTCAAGCGGCTTGATACCAGCTGGATGTTCGATTTCAGAAGTGATGACGACACCTTCGTACCCGTTTCTTTCCATAACGCCATTAAGTACGATGTTCATCGATTCTGTGGCGCCGGATGTAAACACGATCGACTTGCATGGCTCCTTAAGATATTTTGCTATCACGGCGCGCGCCTTTTCTACAACATTCCTCGCCCTTTTACCAATCTCGTGCGAAGAAGAGGGGTTTCCGTACAAATCTTGCGACACGGACGTCATCACTTTGACCACCTCTGGATGCGGCTTCGTCGTGCTATTGTTGTCGAGGTAGATCTCTCTCATGTGTTCTGTTATCAGCAGGGAATACAATTCTGCACAAAATCGGTTCGTTCAACGATTCGCGAAATAAATATCTCCACAAGACACACCATGGGGAAGATAAATATGCTGGAGCCCGGTCAGTCCGCCCCTTCTCGCAAAAGGAGCAAGCGCGCGCTGCGTAAGCTCTCGGAAGTCCCGGAAGAGACCGAGGAAAACGAAACGATGGCGAGGCGATCGATTGCAAAGGAGACAACGACGACTCTCTCTCCACCTGACCGATTTTCCATCCCGAACACGCTAGCAGAGAGCTTTATCGAATTTCTTGTTCGTCCCGACGGCACAGTGAACGTCGGAGCGCTTTGTTCCGCCATGAACAGCAGCCCCCGCGACGTTTTTGCAAGCGACACGGCCTGGGTCAGGATTTCGGACGTCATGGCTGCAATGACCTCGAACAAGAAACTCCGACCTCTACGAGACGCGTTCGGGGAGACCGTGCAAAGCATGCAAGAAATTCGCGGAGAGATCGACACGGACGATAAGGAAAACACGATCCCCTATCGCTGCGTGGATTTTTTAAAAAGTGTCTACGGCCACAATCTTTTTGACGCCGTCCATCTAATGACTTTCGGTGGCATGGTGTACAGCGAGTTCATCGAAAAGCGAGGGCACCCTCCGCCCTTGCGTGCGGACGGGTACAAATTGTACTTCACTCGCGATATTCCTATCATGAAGAGTGCATTTGACAAATGGAACGGCAAGTTGCCAGTTAAAAACGAGCTTATTTGAATATTTTATTCATTCATCAAAGTAAGATCATGCAACACAAACTTGTTTTGACTGCCGCCGCAGCGGGTGCAATCGTGTCCACCGTACTCACAATTCTATTCACTCATTTCAATCGTCGTCTGAAAAACATGCGTTCCGAGACAGACGATATAGCTGTAGAAATGCGAAACTTAGGCGAAGAAACGAACGATCCTTTGTCTGTCCAACGCGAGGCGGAGAACAGAGCGAAAAAGTACCGTCGAATGAAAAATAGATTATCGTACGCTCTGGCATTCGGCTGGGGAATCACAGCAAGCTTGCTTTTAGTCTTTTTGTTCCTCGTTCTTCGTCCTGATTTTCCAGCTCCATCGGTGTTTGAGTCGGAGCGGTGAGTCCCGCAGTAAATTCATCGTCTTCTTCAAACGCTGTAGTCTCGACGACTTTCTGCGATGAAAGAAGTTCGCGAAGAAAGTCGTCCGAGTCCGCGGTTCGTTTTTTTGACACCGGTTGCAGACCACGAGCTTCTTTTTTTTGAGCTGCTTTTCCTCATCCGTCATTCTTGTGTTCACGTGTAAGAGGTAATTGAGTTCGCGTCGAATCGCGATGTACCGGAAGTCGTCTTTGATCTTCCTTTCGACAGCGTCTTCAAGCATTTTCCATAGGTTGTCGAATGCTTCAGGCGTCGTTGGTTTGTTGAAGGCCCCGTCTTCCGAAGGCGTTTCGATCGCCTCTTGGATGGATTTGCGTTTTAAAGAGGAAGACGATGAAACTTTTGGCATCTTCACGCGACGAAAAGAGACTGCAACTTCTTTAGGAATGGCGTGTGTTGGTCGAGAACGAAATGCAAGAATTGCCCCAAGGCGACCAAGCACACGAACGAGAGAGCGAGGATTGGGACTCGAAATCGTCTCCCATCGGCTAAATAGGCGATGACGACCGAAGCTAGCAACGTCGCTGCCCAATCAAAAGCGGCGGATCCCGCGATCCGATAAGAACGCAATCTTTCTATCAAAGACATGACTGTTAAGAATCAATTTCGAGATTCTTCCAAACAAGGGTGTACGGAGCGGCTGCGGAAACAGGCGAACCAGAGAATCGCAATCTTACTGAGGAGGATCGGTTTCGTTCTTATCCGGATCCCTTGGTTCGTCGAGGAGACGCGAGAGGACGATCGCGTATGCGGATGCGACATTGAGACGAATGTAACTGACGATCATAAACGCGAGAAGGCCTTTGAAGAAGCCTAGTCGATAAAATCCGGGGAAAAAAATCACCGCGCTGAGTGCCATTGACGCAAAAACGGGGATTTGGGCCTGCAGAATTTCGGTTACATCTTTTTCCTGGTCGTCCGATGCGATCGCTCGAATCCACAAATTTGTAAAAACAGCAAAGATAAGTGGAAATACGAAAATATCAGCGATCTTCAAGGCAGAGCCGAAACACGCGGATAAGATTGTAACGTCCGGCTTATCCTTGACGGTTTTGGGCTCGACTTTGCTCATGAGATTAGTATAAAAGAGAAGCAGAAAACAAGAATAAGCGAAACACCTCACAACTCGCACGAAAATGAGGGTCACGAACGAAATCGCCCAATTTCTCGACTCTTTGACGCTCGTCATGGACGGGGCTCTCATCAACAGCGAGTTCCCGGAGCGAGTCGCGGACATGTTTAAACGGCACAACATCTCCACGCCTTCGGTCCATATATCGGACGCTTTCATCGAAAAAATATCGAAAACGTTCCTTTCGGGACTCTTGATACCCGAGTTTATGAACAGAGCGGTGGTGGACGCCGTGTTGTCCGCGCCGATCGCTCCTGCCTTTTCTGGCGTCGCGGGCATTTCGATTGCGCCCATTCAATGGGATCAACTACTCACCGCGGTTTGCAGTAGTTTGGGTCGTCCAAAAATCCTGAGCGCGCACGGATATGTCCGTTCGGACGAACTCGAACAGCTTGGTCGCCGAATCATCACTTGCTGCATCACGCCGAGCACGCTCAACTCTGCCAAGCTTCGAGTTTCTCTCGCTACGTGCGTGTCCGAGTTTGGCGTCGACCAAATCGTGGTTTGCTGTCTCCTTCAGCTCTCTTCACTCAGCCAGGCGGGCACGACTCTTCGGTCTCTGCACGAGGAGATCGTGGAAGAAATCATGGTAGCCGCGAGAGCGGCTTATATGGAATTGTCAAACCCTGCTCCTGTGGACACGATGGTCACGAAAGCGATCAACGACTTTGTGTTGACCGCCGACGAGTATTTGGTTTGATCATCAGTCCCTGCCATTGGCACCGTATTTGGGAACAAACACGGCGGATTCGAAACTTCGATCGCGATTCAAAAAACCTTTCATTAGCGTGATGAGATCTTCTCGTTGTCTGCGCACTAACCGTGCTCTATAGGAGGTTTCCTTGCCTCGTGGCATTCACGAGTGTGTTGTAACTTTAGGATGGAAATTTTTCTCCGAGTTCCTTCGCTTGCAGATGTCGAACATGTGCCCATTAATTCGGTACCTCTTTAAAGGGATCGTTGGCGACCTCTTGGTAGTCGTGGGAACGGAACAGGACATCTGATCTGTAATGTATATTAACATTTAATGAAAAACTGCTATCTACGTTTCCTTTTGGCTTCAGGCGAGTGTTTTTTCTTCTCTTCGGGTTTCTCTTCCTCGGATGCCCCTTTCTTTTTCTTTTCATCAGCGTCCCCTTCCCAGTCAATAAGGTTGTACGCAGCTGTCAACCCGCCAGCCGCGAGAACCCCCGTACCAAGTAATGAGAGATGTATATGATGAGAAGAAAATGGACCAACTTATAGAAGAACAAAACCCGATAGGCCGAGAAATCACAAAATTGCAAACGGCGTTGCATAAATATCCAAACAAAACAGGTGATGAAGTTTTGAAACTGCTCCTAGAGAAAGAGAACAATCAAGCCGGACCCCACAACCAACCCGCCGAGTCCAACCACAACCAACCCGCCGAGTCCACTCGAGTACGGCGATGCAAGGCGAAGACGCTCGCCAAAAAGAGATGCGAGAACAAGCCTGTCAAGGGCAAGACTGTGTGCCGCTGTCACTCCAAAAAGAAATGATCACAATTGCACTTTTCATCATAACAGTTTAATGCCTTTTAACCATCATTTATTGATTTCGCGAGGATTGCATCTACCTCTGCATACGAGTATTAAAACAATTCAAGAAAGCGCTTCGGCGCTCTTGATCTTTTTCCTTCCCGAAAAATTGAACCTCTCGAGGTTCAGCGGACGGGTAAGAACAAGATCCGTTTTCATCTCCTCCTTGTTTTTCTTCACAACCTCGAATGGCGTCGCGCCGGTTGCCTGCACAGTGAAAGGTGCCAGCTGCAACTGGACTTCCACCGCGATCTCCGTGAAGTCGGCCTCCCTTCCCTGTCTCTTGGCGCGCAAAATCACCTGACGCTTGAAAAACTCGTCGACCGCGAGCTGCTCCTCGTCCATCAGGTCTCTTGCGCTCCCTTTGTACGCGTTGTTGAGCTCCTTCAGCGCCGCCGTGTCAACCCCCGTCGAAGCTTTGCATCCGCGGTCCGCAACCGTAACCAACGTCTGTCTCACGCGTTCTTTTGGCACAGTGATCGAAACCAAGTCCGCAAGCTTGTGCTGCAAGTCCTTAGAAGCAACGCGCATCGAAGGGGGCGCAGCGCGCACGGGTTCGACGTAGTCCGGTTTCTTGCGGCCATTGTGAGTTCCGTGTTCAACAGAACCGTCGTAGTCGTGCCGTTTGCCGCGTCGTGCGCGTCGCGGACGACCTCGATCATCGTTATGTCGCCAGCAATCAGACGATGGACCCAGCTGGACGCCATCGCGAAAAATTCCGGGCTGATCCACATAGCCAAAGGGACGACTAGCTCAGGGTGGATCCAGATGCCTCGATCTTCGTTCGGGCCGGACTTGACATCCTCTACGATGGAACAGTGGGTACTGTGTTCCGACCTCTCTCCGATTCCCGACAACGGCTCGATGAGGTGGGTACAGTTTTGTTCCGACCCCTCTTCGGAGCCTGACATTTGCTCATTGAGGTGGGTACACTTTTGTTCCGACCCCGTGTCGGGGATCGACGACTCGGACTTCGATTTTGAGCAGCGTCCGAGTGATGCGATGCACGCCTTTGCACAGTCAAGCCGATACCAACTTTTAAAAAGTTTCTTTCCGTTGGAAGCCGCCAGTGTGAAGTCGAGCCCCTGAATTTTTTTGTCGCTTTTTCGGACCCTGATTTCTTTCTCCGCATCCACTTTAAAAGTAATCGAAGGCTTCATGGTAAAAATCCACGTCTTCTCTGTCTCTCGTACAAGACTGAAAAGGGGATGGGAGAACCGATTCGTGGTCGCCATGACCTCAAAAACACCCATCGTCATAGAACACAGATGTGTGTTCTATGCGTCTACCCCTGATGTTAGCGTGTTAGCCACGAGAGGGAGATCAGGAATCACAAGACACCTGGAAGAAATAAAAAAGAGTCGTCGCTGACGTCACGAGAATCGCCGATCGCCGTTCGGACCTCGCTTTACAAGTACGAAGTTCAGAGACTGGGTAATACTTACCAATCCCGCCGGCGCGTTTCTATCACACTTTGCCGACTCTTATGTGCGACGATTTTTTTTGGTTTTCCTTTTTGTCTTCCTTTTCTGCATCGGATAATGATTTTGTATATCTTTAAATAGCTTGTCCACGAATTTGAACATCTTTTCACTGAAGGCCCGAGGATAGTTTTGGTTATCAACCGTCCATTTGTCTGGGTGTATTCGAGCTTTGGCTGCTACCCTTGATACCGGTTTCCATTTGTGTTGTAGACGGATAATATTTCGGGGGTCAAGAATGTTATTTGCAACATTTAGTAAGTTAGGAGCTTTCGAATCAATCTCTGCTTGCGTAAGTCCCGCTTCCTTGAAGAGATTCTGCACGATAGTTGATTTCAATCGTGGTTCTTGAGACATATATTTTAGAAGGTCATCATAAGACTCCGGATCGGGCATGTTAGGTACTTGCGGTTGAGCTTTTGGCATATTCGACGGTCCAGCTGGTTGAGACGCCGGCGGTTCGTTTTGCGTCCAGGCTTGAGCTTTTTTAACACGATCCCAACTCCTTGCATACTGTGGGTATTGTTCGTCGAATTGTTTTTTCGCCTCTTCGTCTTGTCGATCTCTTTCATCCCATTCTCGCGGTTGATAACCTCCCATATTAGACGCTGTTTGAGGACGTTGCCGAGACCCTTCAGCTTCTCGTTCTTTTTGCCGCTGATTAAAACTAGCTGCATACTTTCGTCGCTCTTCTTCCCATCTCCGTGCCTTGTCTTCGGCGGCTTTCCGTGCCTTTTCCGCAGCTGCCTGTTCCGCAGCCGCTTTAGCTGCCTGTTCCGCAGCCATTTTAGCTGCCTGTTCCGCAGCCATTTTAGCTGCCTGTTCCGCAGCCATTTTAGCTGCCTGTTCCGCAGCCGCTTTAGCTGCCCGAATTCGCCTGACCGCGTCAGCTTTCGATATTCGTTGCAATTCGCGTAATCTGTCCCTTTCGATTTGTCTCTTTTCTTCGGCCGCGGCTTCTTCTTCAGCCATTCTCACCTTTTTGGCAGCCTCTTTAGCGGCTGTTGCTAATTTTTCTTTATTTTCTTCCGCCTCTTTTTTAACGTCCGACGCCACGCGGTTTTTCAACTTCCCTACCATCTTTTTTAATCTATCTGCGTTTACTGCTTGGTTTCTTCTTTCAGACGCTTGAGTTTCGGCTTTTGCATGTCCCGCATTTTCTCGTAAAACGCCGAGGTTAGCGTCTCTTACCTCTTTATTAAAACTATCTTGATTACGTTGATTTAAAAATTCTGTATATTTTTCTTCTTCAGACTGGGTGGGGGTAAGAGCATTTGGTTTCGGGGGGGGGGATTCTTGACCCTTTGCCGGGCTCTTTCTAAAATCTCTTCTCTCCTACGTGCTAGAAAATCATCAGCTTCTTCTGGCTGGCCGGTTTCTTTTTCGATTTTTTCGTTTCGAGCTCGGTGTGTCCGAGTCCTGCTATGGACGCCGCAATACTTACGCTTACCCGTACAACAGTTCGAGCACGAACGACCGTCTTTTAGCGTTCCTTTACATGTCCTCGGTTTTCCGATCATGCTCCTTTTTATACATACGCGCCAAAAAAAGCGCGTTCAAAACGGAAGGAAAAAAGTGGTGCTACAAGGTACGTTCGAGTAGCTCAGTCGGTAGAGCGGCGGTCTTATGAGCCGCAGGTCGCGAGTTCGAGTCTCGCCCCGAACAAAAATCGCCGCTGTATCTTATACGCCATGCCTCCCTTGTTGTATTATAGTCACGGCCTGAACAACCACGGAGGGGGACAAACGCGAAAAAAGAAACCCAAAAAGCGAGCCACGAAGAAAAACAAGTGAGTCCGAAGTTTTTCTAGAGAACAAGTAGTATACACCCATGAAGTGCACCGCAAAATGCAAGGACGGCAGCCATTGCAGCAACAGCGCCAGGGCTGGCTACAAGAGGTGCGCCTCGCACTCGAGGCGCAAGCCGGCTTCTCGCCACCGAGCCGCCTCGTGTGGAATGGCGAACAGCGGCGACATGGTCCAGCCCCCCGACGTCCCCGCCACCAACGGCCAGCTGGAATGGATGGACTTGAGCCAGGAGCCAATGCCCTATATGTATCAAAGCTCGCAAACCCATCCAGCGCAGATGGCGTATCTGAAGCACACCATCAACCAGCGAAGGCATCGCAAGAGCCGGAGGAGGTGAAATTACCTTACCATCTAGTAAGATGCTTCCTGTTCTAGTCTCTCACACGCGTTGGAACGATCGTGGCCGACGTCACGTGCGTTTTTACGATCCTTTGCCATTATTGACGCCTCGGCGACATCGCGACAGCGGATCCGTATCGAAGACGCATTAGGATCGCGATCCTCCCACTCTGTTTCCATCTTGGCGAGAAAACAACCCATCATATGAAGTTCGGTAAGATCATATTTGCGGTACCAGGAAACGGTTTTACCGAGAAGGCCGGATTTCTCGGAGTCTCTTTGCAATACGCACTTTTTGTATTAGTTCCGCTCTCCTTTCCCTCCAGGCATCCATATACAGCGCTATCTTTTCAAGGAACTGCGTTTCGTTAAACGGTTCAAGTCCTTTTTTTTTTCTTTCCGCATTCTCGGCGTTCACTGTCATTACCGCTTTCTTTTCCATTTCAGCACTGCCGGTGCCGCTAAAATATTCAGGGTTAGCTTTGATGCTATCTTCCATCAGTTTCAATACCTGATGATATAGGTTTCTGTTGGATGCACCAAAGTTGCGCAACGATTGCACATCTAACTTGTTAACTATATCGTGTAAAACCTCCTCTGGTAAGTTTTCGAGAGGAGACCTTTCCGCGTTTTCGTCAGGGGTGCAACCCCGGTAAACGGTCGGAAAATACCTTTGGCCGACCAGTTTTTTGCTTTTTGTTTGTATCAAGGTTTATTCCGGGCAGTCGTGGGTCAGGACGATAGGATGACTGCGCGGAGTTTCTAGTTTGATTTTTCGCAGGGGGGTTTGAGTCGTCAAATTCGTTATTCACGTTCTTCCCCCTTACATCTGGCAACTCTCTATAGATCCCCCCGGGAAAATATAAGTCCATCGCGTCAAATTTAGAACCTGCGTCACCGTAATCGAGTGGCTCCTCGTGAACTCGCCGATTGTGTGGAATCATCAACTCATCCTCTTCCACAGAGGGGTGTAGGGATTCCCTCAGACGAGGCCAGTCAGCACGGTTTCCATTCGTGCCTGTCCCTTCAGGGGGGAGATTACGTTGTGTAATTAAAGTCTCAGGACGTGATTGAACCTCATTTTGTACGTCCCAGTTCGAGTTGGCCGATACCATACTATCTCTTGAAGACTGGTCCGCCGTTACAAACGACGTTTGTTCATCGCGTTCACGTTTCCCAAGTATCGACGGCCCTCTGACTCGGTGTTTGGTCTTGCCTCCCTTTCCGTGGAACCTGCATCGCTTCTTCTTGGGGTCTGCGACTTTGATCTGACAACGGCCTCCTTTCTTCAATTTGTGTCCGCACTCTTTGGTCATCCCAGTATACGGAAAAGCCAGAAAAAATATATTATCATTTCTGTTTCTTACTAGCGTTACCGCCTTGTGTCGATTTTTTTCTCTTCTCGGCCGGTTATCGCTATATCTGATGTAACGGTTCCCCGAACGGTTGGTTTAACCGTGTTAACCAATTGTGTCTGCTCCACTCTTCGTCCTGCATTGAATATTCCGGGGGGTCAAATTTACTTTTTGAAGTTACTTCACCATCTGTAACATCGTGGTTACTATCTGCGCTATAAAACCCCGTTGATTGATTGGAGACGGCAGGATGGAACGAGCGAGATTTCCCAGAAAATCCGTTTGCTTGTCTAAATAAATTTTCACGGGATAGATCCAGTGCAGTTCCTGTAAATCGGACTCCTTTTTCTCCCGCAAGCCTTTTTGCGCGTGTCCGCTGAGGATCTTCGATTTTAGAACGCTCGGCGTCGTCTTCTGGATCATGCAGTTCATTATCATACTGGTTATGCCTATAGAATGTGCGCTTGTTTGCGGAACCAGGGAAGTTTTCGGGGGCATGGCTGGTCTGGAGCACAGGGTTGAACGAGTATGTAAAAGGATCGTTTTCACCCGTTTTTTCCTCGCGTTCAGCGTCAGGTGCTCTGACTCGGTGTTTGGTCTTGCCTCCCTTTCCGTGGAACCTGCATCGCTTCTTCTTGGGGTCTGCGACTTTGATCTGACAACGGCCACCTTTCTTTAACTTGTGTCCGCACTCCTTGGTCATCCAAGTATACGGAAAAGCCAGAAAAAAAACATTTTTACTAGTCTCTGTTCCACCATTTAGGCCGCTTATTGGGATCTTTTGCTAGTCTTGTAAACCTTTCCCGCTCGTCCTCCCAGTATTCCAAATCCAATTCTATTCTATCATTATACTCCTTTTCTGGCATTGGTGGAAGTCCCTGAAATTTTCTTTTCCAATTCATTGAGTCCGCTCTCTGTTTCGCTATCTTATACTGTTCTTCACGGGTCATGTCCATAAAAATGGATGGTGGATTTTGAAACCGATGCTCGAGTAAAAAGAGGTCCTGATTTTTTAGCATTTTCTGCCTGTAATCGCCTAACACTTTTTCAGTGTCTTCGTGGTACCTAGCAGAGGGGTCAGGGGGAGGGGGTTCGTTAAACCTTGGACCTTCAAAATATCTACCGATGCCGATATGCAACCCGGGGCGTTTGTGGAGAGACGGATCGCTCAAACGCACCATTGCATAAGGTCTTCCTGTAGCCCGAGATTGAGCTATCAACATGTCACTCACTTCCTGAGGGGTCATATTCCCTTTTACGAACGTGTCTGATCTCTCTGGCTCAGTAATCACACTGCGGGTCATTTTATTCAAACTCGGAGTCACGAGCATCAGATTTTCGAGATCCTTTACATCCACTCCGTCTGCAATTAGTTTAAACACATTTTCAGGCAGGTTGTTCAAATTAGGCGGTGGATTCGAAACCACCTCGTGGATCATTTTATTCAACGCTGGACTCGTCTGCGCAAGACGTCGGAGATCTCCTGGACTCGGGTTTTCTGTAATTGGTTGAAACGCACCTGCAGTCAGTGTGTCCAAAGTAACGTCTCCACTGTTGTGTTCGTCCGATTCTTCCTCGCGTTCATGTTTTCCAAGTATCGACGGCCCTGCCTCGCCGGCCCTGACTCGGTGTTTGGTCTTGCCTCCCTTTCCGTGGAACCTGCATCGCTTCTTCTTGGGGTCTGCGACTTTGATCTGACAACGGCCACCTTTCTTTAACTTGTGTCCGCACTCCTTGGTCATCCAAGTATACGGAAAAGCCAGAAAAAAAAAAAGACTATCATTTCTGTTTCTTACTAGCGTTACCGCCTTGTGTCGAATTTTTTCTCTTTTCGGCCTGGTTTCGATCCGCTTCTGTGGTCCGTATTATATACTCTTCCCAAGTTTCGATTTCACTTGGTCCAGTAACATTTGGTCCGCGCACGACATGTTTTTTTGCGTGAAACCGGCATTTCTTGGCGCCTTTCACCTTTATGCGACAATGGCCGCCAGACTTCAGCTTGTGGCCGCATGCTGTTGTCATTCCTATATACCCTCAAACAACAATTTATTTATTTACAAGTATTGGATGTCAATGAGACCAGTTGTGTGCAATTCCGCTCGAAAGCGGTGTGATCAGAAATTTAAAGATTGGTCATTAAGACAGAAACGCGGCAGAAAGATCCGCCACTCGATGAAACTGTACACGCATCCTCTGCGCGATGCGCCTCTTCCTCCTTTGATAACCACCGTAGAACCTTCCCGCGCAATCGTTATGTGGCCTCACGAAACCGAACGCTCTATCTACGACAACACCCCGACATTTCGGTAGTTTTCGCAATGTTTTTCAAGGCAGCGAGACCACCACCCGTTCCAATTCCAGTGCTCGCTCGTCGTCGATCTTCCGGCCCGCTCCTCCTGGGCCTGTAGTTGGTTGTAAAACTTGGTCATGAAACTGCTCGCTCGGACCGTGAAAGGACTGGTCTTGCTCGCAACATCGAACAAACGAACCTCGATCCTGTCGTAGGTCCGATTGGAGATGTGCAGGTCCATGATGTTTTCGACGCCTTCTTTCAAGTCGCGACAGAACGCGAAGAGTTTGATCACTTTGACGTGATGCGGAGTGTACACGGCGTCCTCGCATTCCTCGATGCGCTCCAAAGACAATGCTTTCATCACGCCTCGCAGTTGCTCGTCGGTCCTTTCGGCGAGCTTCGGATTAAGCCAGTTCAGATCGGCTTCTTCGTTTTCTCGGACCGAGAGCTCCGTTCCGATGGTAAGAAAAAGGTCGTTCACGCGAAACTTTTTGCTTATTTCTTCTCTTTTCTCGACTGCAACGACGTCGTATTCGCGTTGGGTGGCTTTGTTGATGGCGCACCCGTAAGGCCACGACTCTTTCACGATTTGAGTCAAGACTTCAGGTGGAAGGTTCTCGTACGTGGCTTCCATTGTCGAAAACCGGTGCCTTTGTGACGCTTGCGACCCCTTTTTTATACGTTTTGTTTCTCGAAATCGGTTACAGACCTAGTTGTCGTTACAAACCGGATGATGTCACGAGGCAGATATTTTCCTCCTTGACATCATCCGCGTTTGTACATATACCGCTTGAGAGAATCAACCTCGCCTCCTTCCGAAATGACTCGCGAGGACGCCAATTACCAAGTCGTTTTCGACAAATCATGGAAGCAGCTTTTCGCTTCCGTCCCCTGCGACTCGAAACTCGAGCCTCGAGATTTGGAGGATTTCGAAAGGCGGTACGATGAATGGAGAAAATCGTCCGCGGGCATAAACGCAATGAACGAAAGCGAGCCCGAGTAATACAGCGTGTAAATAAAGCACGAAATGTATCAGAAACGACTTTGCAGCGTTTCTAAAGCCGATTCGGCATGGATGATGATGGCATGTGCCAAATTATTAATAAACGCAACTTTCATCCACACTATCACTTTTAACTGTACTTTAATTAAATATGCCTCGCTGTTTTAGAAAAACGAAAGATGGCAGACAATGTCTCCTAACCGCTGCTCGCGGCTGCAAATCTTGCGCTACTCATCTGGCTTGTTCCGCGAGAAGGAGGAACACGCATCGAGCGAGAATGAAATCGAAAACGATAGCTCTCGAAGATGGCCCGCCTCTCGCCGAGGGCGTGTGGGATAGAATCCCGACCGACATCGCTCGCAACATCGCGAAACAGGCGGGACAGCCAATGATCGACCCGCGCGTGATGCAGGCAGGAATGAAGGGGTTGCTGAAGATAAAGCAAAAGGAGGCAAAAGAACCGCTCGAACAGATGAACAAGATTCCCTACCATGCGCCTGAAAGAGCGGAATTCCGCAATAAACTTAAAAAAATAAGTCGTTTTTATGACATGCTCGGTGACAAAAACACACTCCTCGACGGTAACCGAATGTTACAAGATAAAATCGACACACGCATGTTTATGGAGCGGAAAAGAGAGCCTAATGACACAAAGACGTGGTTTAACCCAAAAACAAAACGTTTTGAAGAGCCGGATCCAAACGTAGAGTATTTCGAAAATGCGACAGCGGGGCTTCTCCCGCACGAGTATCCTTTCCGCAACAAGGAGGACTTTGAAAAAGGCAAAGAGGAATATTTACAGCATTTGAAGAAGCAAGGCACAAGTATTTACGACGAACCTCGTCGTCGCGGTGCCCATTTTCACCGCGCCCCTTCATCTGATATTCACGAGCGAATAGATCGTAAT
The DNA here is from genome assembly GCA_009746045.1 of Mesostigma viride. NCBI lineage: Eukaryota > Viridiplantae > Streptophyta > Mesostigmatophyceae > Mesostigmatales > Mesostigmataceae > Mesostigma > Mesostigma viride. Next base: position 3,014,334 of record RPFO01000312.1, read on the forward strand.
CTTTCGACCCTTGACGATATGAACATTCCCATGAAGAACGTCGTGAGAGAAATGGAAGTGAGGTTAAAAAAAAAGCGCAACGGCTTATTAAAAAACGGAAAATTGGACTTGAATGACGAGGATATTTATGCAGTAGCGCAAGTGTTGAACAAACACATGTTTGGAAACGGTTTGCCGACAGATGATTTGATATTTCAGTTCGAAACTCCTCAAATAACTCAAATGTTACATCCTGAACATGCGGCAGTTACGATGAACCGAGGGAGGTACGTCGGCATCAACAAGGACAGTTTAGAAAGGGATTTGATCGAACTTGATACCGTGCCAAACAGGTTTCTTTATCTGGATGGCATACGGCCTGATTCTCAAATGGAAATCCTTGCGCGGACACTGGGTCACGAGATAGTTCACGCGATCATAGCAGAAGCGAAAGATCGAAAAGGCGATTCTATAAACGAAGTAAAATACGGACAACATGGCCCGATATTTGAGAAGTTAAATCAACTCTATCTCGGGACTTTGAACAATCCACAATTGATGACAAATCAGGAATTCACTCGAGAACAGCTCGAGAAAATAAGGCGTGATGATCGCATGAAAATGGTATGGGATAAAAACCAACAGCGAGGGATGTCTACAAAAGAGTTTTTTGACTATACGATTAAGGACGAAATCGCTCAGGCCAAGGAGGCCGGAATACCTGAAATTGAAGAAAAATATAAAGCGTGGAAGAAGGAGAAGGACAAGATTCACCCTCCGAAAACCATGAAAGAGGAGTACGGTGACGAGTTTTGGTACCCTTTATCCGGCGGCAAACTGGATGATATCGAGTATACAGGGACGGATGGTTACGAGGACGCGAAGGAAAAACAAGAAAGCGACAGCAGTGACGACGATCTTCACGATGCGCCGGCTGGCCAAAAACGAGTGCGTAAAAACGCGCGAACTCGAAAACGCGCCACCTGCAAAAAATAGCCCCCTTGGGTCCCTCCCAGGGTCCCTCCCAGGCCCCCTGCGGTGTACCGTCTCTGGGTCGTCCCGTGGCCCGCTGGTCGGCCCGTGGTACCGTAACGGCTGGCGGTCGGCGCGTAACCGCCGTTTAGTCCGTCCGTAACCGCGGCCCGGCACGGGGATGTAACGGTTTTCGGAGGAGACGTGGCGCGTCTCGCGCCGGAATAAGTGTCCACGGACACGTAACGGAACCTAACCGCCGACCGCGTAATTTTTTCACGCGGCGAGGCGAGCACCGCGCGGGTATAAAACCCCGCCGCCCTCCTCGTCGCACGCACTCTCGCTCTCTCTCTCACGCTCTCGAACCCTTTCCATTTCCTGCCATGGCGACTGCGGCCTGCCGCGATTGCGGCCTGCAATTCCCGAAGGACAGCGCCGAGTTCATCCCCAAGCGCGGTTGCAAGCGCACGAGTCGCTGTTCCAAGTGCCGCTCCAAACGCCTCGCCAACGCAAAGCGCAACAAGGCCGAGAAGCAGAGGATGGAGGAGGAGCTATGGCAGCGGATGAAGCACGAAATGGGGCTCTTCGAAACGCCCCGTGACGAGAACTTCCCCGCCCCCAAGAAGGTGTGCGTTCCCTCCCGCCGCCGCCGCGATTTCAAGCCTCCGCACGACGGGATGGGCGCCAGAGTCAAGGATCTGCCCAGACTCTCCATGCGGTGCTCCGATTTCTCTCGCGGCAACCCGCTTGCCGCCTGGGTGGTGACTCGCGACGAGATTTTGGGCCGCGAAAACGCCGCTCGCGAGCTGGAGAATGCCCGTTTGGCCCGGATGGACAGGGAAAATCGCGAGGCCCCCGTTTCTGTCGACCAAGTCGAGGAGGAGGAGCAGGAGGAGGAGGAGCAGGCTCCTTCCGATCACGAGATGAGCGATTTCGAAGGCTCCGTCCCCTCGTACTCTTACACCTCCTCCGAGGAGGAGGAGGAGGTGGGGAGCAAGTCCCCCCGCCAGGATCTGGACGTGGATGACACGTTCTTCGGCTGCAACTTTGACGATCTGGACTTGGATGCCACCTTCGATCCGTGCAAGAGCCTGCACGACATGGCCGCCTCTGTCAAACTGTGAATACTGTGGGGAATAGGACTCTGTCAGCCCCTCTCTCCTATTTATTAAACTCGTAATCCTATTTTTAATGCAAACTCGACTTGTGTCTCAAACATGCGTGCCCACAATGAGTCTTCTCTAATTCTGGCATAGGGGGTGGAGATAGTGGAGATAGTGGAGATGCATCTCCATACCCCCCCCTCCCTTCTCCCAAAACTTTTCTGGCAGGAAATACTCATGCAAATTCCAATATTGTCCCGTGGAATCCTAACTGTCCAATTATAAGTATTTTACGCGATGGTGACGCGTGACAGCATAAGAGGGTGCGCGGGGCGGTGGAGATAGTGGAGATAGTGGAGATGCATCTCCATCCCCCCCCCTCCTCTCGAAAAACTTTCCCGGGCGGTGACGGAGTGGAGATAGTGGAGATAGAGGTGGAGATAGGTACCTCCACGACTTTGACCTTTGTGTTTTGAAAAGGAGAAGGATTTTGAAGGAAACGGATAGCGGGATGCGATCAGGCGACTCTCTGGCTTTCCGTGCCCGCCCCTCTCTCGACCCAGTTCCCACCGGGTGGGGAGAATTCTCGGCATTCGACAGAGTGGAGATAGTGGAGATAGTGGAGATTCATCTCCATACCCCCCCCCTCCCTTGAAAAACTTTTTCCTGGACCAGAGTTCTCGCGTCTGCCGCCAAGCCCTGTCTCTCTGCTGCCCATACATTTTTGCATATTTACAACTATTTCTCTCTGCTGCCCATAAAATTTTGTATATATTCCACGGGAAGTATAAAAGTTTCTCTCTGCTGCCCATAAAATTTTGTATATATTCCACGGGAAGTATAAAAGTTTCTCTCTGCTGCCCATAAAATTTTGTATATATTCCACGGGAAGTATAAAAGTTTCTCTCTGCTGCCCATAAAATTTTGTATATATTCCACGGGAAGTATAAAAGTTTCTCTCTGCTGCCCATAAAATTTTGTATATATTCCACGGGAAGTATAAAAGTTTCTCTCTGCTGCCCATAAAATTTTATGTATATTCATAGCATTTCCCGGCACCTGCCAGCGCAGAGACTGCATTCCGTTCCAGCCAAAAAAGTTTTTGGAAGGAGGGGGGGGGTATGGAGATGCATCTCCACTATCTCCACTATCTCCACTCCGTGGAATCCCGAGGACTGGCTCTCGAGCACCGAGAAACTTGTCATGAAACCCGGTTTATCAGAATCCTAGAGACTCCCCCGATCCGATCCCGCTGTCCCTTTCCTCCAAAATCCTTCTCCTTTTCGAAACACAAAGGTCAAAGTGGTGGAGGTACCTATCTCCACCTCCATCTCCACTATCTCCACCCCTTGCCGGCGTCTGTCACGGTCGCGTAAAATACTTGGAATTGGACAGTTAGGATTCCACGGGACAATATTGGAATTTGCGTGAGTATTTCCTGCCAGAAAAGTTTTGGGAGAAGGGAGGGGGGGGTATGGAGATGAATCTCCACTATCTCCATCTCCACTCTCGCATCCGTCACCTGCCGGACTATGCTTGCGTCTGTCACTCCCGTGGACTATGCTCGCATCTGTCACTCCTGTGGACTATGCTTGCGTCTGTCACCTACCTAGGCGGTTTAGGACTTGTGTTTTTTCGCGAAAGTTTGGGTGACTCATTGTTGAGATTGGGCTCATTGTTGGACTTGTGTTTTTCATTAAAAAATAAAGGATAGATTACACCCCGTCACGGGGCTAGACTAAGTGTGTACGAGGACATCCTAATTTACACAACCCTGGCCACCTTGGCGCGAGAACGGGTCACCATCTTCTCCATCTCCCCGCGCTTCCGCGAGGAGCTGCGCAGGATCATCTGTGTGATCTGCACGACCGGCGCCTGCTCCACAGCCTGCACCACTGGAGCCTGCTCCTCCTGGCGCCACATGCAGAAGGCGGACGGAATGCCCTCTGCCTTCCTCCTCTCCTCCTGCAACATCTTCTCCTCGCGCTCCTTCTTCTCCTTCTGCCTCCTCTCCTCCTGCAGCTCCTTCTCCTCCTGCTCGAACAGCCTCGCCAGCAACAAGTTCTGGCCCAGCATGCGGTTGGCGCGATCCTCCTTGACCCACTCCTCCTCCACGTATGGGTGCTTCTCGCACTCCCTCTTCTCCTCCTCCCATTCCTCCTGCAACCGCGCCTGGTAGATCTCGAACTGATCCGTGTCCCTCTCCTCCAGAGGGGTCGCAGCGCGCTCCTTCTGAATCGCCTCCAGCACCGGGGTCAGGCACCAAGCGGGGGGGGGCTGAACTGAGTCCTGGCCCACTGGGGCAGCAGCTCGGAGGTCCTCTCCAGCTTGAGGGATTCCATCCCGTCTCGGTAGGGATTCCGCATGTGCACCTTGAACCGGATGTCCCTCAGCCTGCAAACGACTTTCTCCATGTTTTTGATCGCAGGCTCGATGCTCTCGCTGGTGTCGAGCTGCTCCTCCGAAGGCGCGGACTGGTTGAATACCCATCTGGACTTGGTGACGATCCAGATCGGGTCGTAGGGCATCTCGGGGTTGTGATTGAAAAAGAACTTCAAAGCGGAAGGCCTGCCCCCGTCGCGACTGATGGAGTGCCTAGACGCGGACGCGCTGAGTTCTTTCTTGCCGTCTTCCGCCTCCCTCATCTCGAGCCAGATGCGCCTCTCGTCGAAAAAGTCCTTCCTGCGCACCAGCTCCTTGATGTCCAGCTTCTGGCCCAGCTTATCGGCGTCCTTGGCGCTCCTCGAGTGCATAAAGCCGTTCCAGCAGATCTCTTTGGTGGTGTCGCAGAGGAGTTCGAGCGTCTTCCCCCTCTGCAAGTGCGCCTTCGTCACCAGCTCGTCGTTGAAGCAGAGCTCGATCTTGTCGTTCCAGTTCTTGGCGTTGGTGGACCACGGAATGAAGTTATCCCACGGAGCGGGCGTGCGGATTTTGGTCGGCTCGTTGTAGAGCTGCACGGACTTCTGGAAAACGCTGCGAGCATTCTTCAAGCCGTGAAGGGAGGTGCGATGGCGCTTGAACTTGTCGGTGGAAGGCCTCCCGCTGTACTCGTAGAGGAGAAAAGGGAGAGGCTTCTTGCACTTGCCGTAATGCGCCTCGCCTCTGGCCAGATAAATTTCGCGCTTGAGGAAGATATCCCGCTCGCACAGGAGGATGGCGACATCCGAGGGGCCTTGGTATTCCGCCATAGCTGCGAAAGTGTGAGAGGAGAGTGTTGGGTGCGTTGAGCGAGTGGGATGCGAGTGGCGAGACGAGGTGGGGAGGCGCCTTTTATACCTTGCTGCCACTTCTTGACGAGATCTCCCGTGGTCGAGTGCTGAAGTCCGCATATCGCTTCGTGGCGAGCCACGAGCCGCTAGATAGGCGCGTGCAACCGTAACCGTCGTCGTAACCGCGTAAAAGTGTCCCCGTGGACACTGGCGACCACGGGAATTTTTTCTTCTAGAAGCGTAACCGTAAATATCTTGTCCCCGTGGACACTGGCGACCACGGGATTTTTTTCTTCTAGAAGCGTAACCGTAACTATCTTGTCCCCGTGGACCGTGGAAGGCCACGGGATTTTTTTCCGCGGCGGCGTAACCGTAACTATCCGATTCCGTAACCGCGCAAAAGTTTCCCCGTGGACAAAGTAACCGCCGGATATTTTTCCCCGTGGCTGCGTGGCCGCAAAAACCCTGTCCCCGTGGACAACATAACCGCCAGATATTTTTCCCTGTGGTTCCGTAACCGCAAAAACCCCGTCCCCGTGGACAAAGTAACCGCCGGAAAGTTCTCCCGTGGCTGCGTGGCCGCGAAAATAAATATCCCCGTGGTGGACCGCGGCCCGGTAACGGCCGAAAAGTGGCTACGTGGCTAATTCAGCACCTTGTAACCGCCGCGGCGGCCTGGAAGGTATAAAACCCGGTGCACGACCACGGGGCTCTCACCTCGCTCTCGATCACTAGCACCTGATATCTAACTCTCTCTCTCTCTCAGCTATGGCCGACCAGTCCACTTTGGTGACGTACAAAGTCCCAGAGCTTTATGAACTCCGTCAGAAAACTGATCCCTTCGGTGACTTCTCTGAGTACAATGTCTTGTGCGTGGGGGAACTCGATGTTGTGGGAGCACTCGCGGCTGAAACCGTGCGAACGGGGATGTGTACGATCACCAAGGTGACAGCTCACGTTATGGAGCGCTATGCGAGCATGGGGGGCTTCGCAACCTCTCTGGACATGCTTTATGCGCATTGCATGCTCGTTTCTCCCACTAAGGCCAAGAACAGCAAATGTGTGGCTTCTTATGGGAAGACCGTGAGGGACGGGAAAGTGGTCAAAACAAGGCCTTTCGGCTTTGACGCGGTATGGAATCCTTCCCCGGAGCTGATCCTGGTCAACTGGCCCATCAACACGGCTCAGCAGCCTTACACGATTCTCAACGTGGGCATCATCTGGCCTCCGGCGTTCTCCGTGGCCGACATGACCGAGAAGGATCTGCTTCCCTCCGCCCCCGGCGCCCCGAAGACGCGCTTGGAGAAAGCCATTGAGAGATATAACATCCCCCTGAGAGGTCACTGGATGCCTATCACCTCTCGCCTGGTTTCCGCGGACGAGCTCGCTGGACCCACGGAGGAAATTCAGGAAATTCAAAGGAAGACAGAAGCGGCTTGGTTGGAGATGGAGGATGCTGAGAAACGTGCCTGGCAGGAGCAGTGCCAGAGGATCCGCGAAGACCACATTGATAGGATGCAGGCCGAGATGGCCAAGGCCAATCCTTCCACTGAAATTGTCGTTGCTGGAAAGCAAGTGGATGTATCTCTGGTTCAGTAAATGATCCTTGTGTATTATTTTTATTAATGAAAAACCATTTTCACACAAACTTGAATACCAACAATGAGTCAAACACAATTGCATGCCAAGTGGCAAATTACTTCAATTAGTATTCCGGGACGGCGTCCGTATAATATCCGTAAATCGTAACTGAAACCCTGTGGATAAGCCCGTACGGCGCCGCGTCGTTTGTAACCGAATTCCCGTGAATAAGGCCGTACAGCGCCGCGCCACTCGTAACCGAAATCCAGTGGATAAGTAACCGAAACTCTGTGTCCCCGTGGATAGCCGCTCCCGAGAGGTACAAAGACTCCAAGTTTGCGACTTGTTTCCCATCTCGCTCTCGTTTTCTCTCGCGCAATCCCTCTCGCACTCTCATCCATCCATGGCTCCCGCTACCAGGTCCTCTGTTCGCCTCAACAACACCCCGCTGTTCCCTCTCTCCTTGGCAGCCATAGCCAAGCGAAAGAAGCACGCCTGCAAGAAGCCTGTCCTCGTGGAGCACAGCGACGAGTCGAACCCCGTCAATGACTCCGCTTTCGACTTGGTGAGGCCGCGTATCTGCGACACCTGTTTCCACATGCTGACGGACTTTTTCTACCTCTTCAAAAACGACCAAGGCTCCGTCGAGTGCAAGTGCGATGGCTGCGTCAAGGCCATCCCTCAAATCGCCGACTTCGTGCACAAGTACTCGGATTCGCTCATGCGCTACCGAGTCCCTGAGCAAGATACGCCACCTCGCCGTTCCTATTCGTGCGTGGAGTGCATGTCGTACGTCACTGGAGCTGCCTTCGTCCACGATACGCCTGCAACGCAGCATATGCGCAACAAGACCACTCTGTGCGAGCCCTGCTACCAAAAGAAGCTCGTGATCGCACTTCGCAAGTTGAAGGTGGCCGACAACGAAGACAAAACACAAAAGGAGAACGAGCTCGTGCAGAGTTTCGTCAGGGACTGGAAGATGGACACGCAGGTCGGGGAGCAAGGGACTTCTCTCTACCTGCAGAACTCGAACATTGCGAGCTATTGGCCCCCGAAGGAGTGCTCCACCTGCACGGTGAGGTTCTTGCACGACGTCATGTCTGCCTATATTGTCCCGGACCAGTTCTCGGACCAGATCCGCGTCCGCTGCCACAATTGCGCAAGGAACGCGCCCTTCAAGGCGAAGATCCTCTTGGAGGGGTACAGCCAAGACAACGGTATGAAGAAGCTCCTGGAAAAACCCAAAGACCAGAGGGACGAGTTTGTCCCCCTTGGAGTCAACTTGCAGCCCATGAACAGGGCCGAGGAGAAGCAGTTCCTCCGCGGCGTGCTTGACCTTCTCGTGACTGAGGGAATTCCTGCGCTCTTCGGGCGCAAGTGATGCAGTATAGGAAACACGATTGAGTGATATTATTTATTTTTATAATGAAAAGACCATGATCATTGTGTCCATCATCAAAGCACTACTGCTGTACTATCTCATACTCGCGAACATAGCCTTAGCATACGACCACCTGTATTCGGGGCACACGCGCGAATCGTACGAAACCTACCCCTTATCTAAACGTATTAAGCTTGCATTGTTCACGCCCGTATTTATTCCGGCCATGGTCCTATTCGGGGGGCCTTGGGGGCGCTAACTCCCCACCCGCTGGAAGACCACGGGACTTAGCCGATTTTCACAAGTCGCGCAACCCGGGAAAACGGGTCACTTTCGCGGAGCGTAGCACTTGTCCGTCTCTTCAGCCCCTCCTGCCTTGTCGCCTGCGCCTTCCCCTTCGGCCTTGGCTTGCTCTCCTTTCTGCCAAAAGGGCTTCACAATCGCCCAGATCTTGCCGTACAGAGGAGTTGGGATAGACACGCCCTTCCCTCTCTTGACGGGTCCATATGCCTGGTAGGCCCGGTGCACATCCCCCAGCGCTGAGCCCCACGTTGCCTTGGCTTGGGCTGTGTCCTCGGCGTTCATGGCGTTCCCGAGCTGCCTGACAACTTCGATCATCTTGCCGACTTGTTCGGAAACCTGCATCCCGTAGGGCAACAACGCGCAGAGACACATCGATAGTCCTCCCAAATAAGCACAACTCAACTGAGAACAAGAATACGACTGACAGAAACGCCGGCGGTCGCATCTTGACCAAAATATGGCATGCTAAGGTGGAACATGAAAACCCCTTATAGAAACGCCGGCGGTCGCATCTTGACCGAACTAATGGCATACTGAAATTAACACAAGAAAACCACTTATAGAAACGCCGGCGGTCGCAACCTGGCTTACCTTCTGTTCACGGATCTGCCACCAGGTCGGCAGGATGGTCTCACCCTTGAGCATCTGCACGTCCACCCCCCGAAATTCGTCCAATCAGTTGCCCACTCCTCCAGCTTCGCCGCGGCCACGGTCTTCGTGACCTCCTGCTCCTTCCCTCCCCGCGCAACGACCCTGAGCTTTTCCGCCTTCATGAAACCATTCAGCATTGCCTGGTACCACACAGATCTTTGGTCCACCGTCATATTTGGGGACCAGTTCGAATTTCACCGATTTGATGAGTGTGGTAAAGTGGTTCCCGTCCAGCACGAGAAAGCCGCAAATGGCTGGCGGCAACGGTGGCTTCTTCTCGAGTGGAGCCATCTCCCAGGCGGACTTGCACAAACTGTCCAAAAGCGCGGCCTTTCTCACGTCCACGGGCTTAAGATCGTCCAGCGGGCCGGTCCTGTCAGAACCGCGGTGGAAGCAGCTTCGGCCATTCCTTGGCCGAGCTCGTTCGCAGGTAGATATCAATCTCTTTGTCAGTCATTGCGCGAGCGTAGCCAGCCTTCATTGTCCGTCCCCCCCATCTCCCCGAAGAGTTGCGCGAGCTGACGCTGGGTGTTCCTTTTTCATCCAGTCATGAAAAGTGTTGGGGCACCGGTCAGCCAAAAACTGGAACGAGTACCGCCACACAGGAATCACCAGCTTGTCGTGGCCGTAGTCGGACTCCGAGTTTGCAAAAATGGTGGCGTTCTGCTCGGCTCTAGACAGATGCAAGTCTCGTGCGAGGAGCTTCTGAGGCCCCACGAACAGGTTCCTTGTCCACACCCGATTTCGATGCACCAAGGCTTTGGACATCTCATCGAGGTCCCGAGGCTGAACGGCAAGCTGCTGCCGCAACCGTTTGCCCTTCGCGATCTCATCGTTCACATCCAGGATGTCATCATCATCCTGCGACACCGGGGACTTCTCCCATTTCTCAAGCAGAGACACGGGAGCATCCGCAACCTCCACCTCCTTTCCTTTCCCCTTTCCCTTCAGCGCCTTCCCCTTGTAGGTCGCAAGTGCTTCGGAGAGTCCCTTCTGGTGTTCGTCGACGGCAGCAGTCCACGTACTATCTATTTTCATGTTCTCGCGGCGCGCGTGCTGGTCGAGGCTGATTGAGTACAGGATGGCCGCGTGGGTCGCCCTCTCGGCCTGCACGTACTGCAGTGATGCGAAAAAATCAGGAAAGCATAACCAAAAGGAATAAAGTAAATGCCGATTGAGAAACGCCGGCCGTCGCAACCTACATGAAACCTGAACCTCAACATCAAAGCCCCCCTCACAACAGAGGTATACTTACCTCGTTCCCCTTAACAATGATATGAAAAAATCAGGAAAGCATAACCGAAAGGAATAAAGTAAATGTCACACTTGAGAAACGCCGGCCGTCGCAACCTAGATGAAACCTAAACCTCAAGATCAAGCCCCCCTCACAACAGAGGTACACTTGGCTCATTTCCCTCAACGATGCGAAATCAGGAAAGGAAGTAAGTGTTAGTCAAAAGGAAGTAAGTGTCACACTTAAGAAACGCCGGCCGTCGCAACCTACATGAAACGTGGACCTCAAGAACAAAGCCCCCCTCACAACAGAGGTAGACTTACCTCATTCCCCTCAACCGCTGCTGCTTCAGCCGCTTTCTTCGACCCCTTCGCGATCTTCGGAGACTTGTCCCGGCGGGCATCGTGTTCCTTCAACATCTTGATCAGAGTCTTGGCGTCCGCCATCGTCACCGTCTTCAGTTTACACTTCCTCTCCTTCCCTTTGCCCTCGAACAGGTTCTCCTGCATCCACTTTATCAAGGCCTTGGCGCTCGGGATCTCCTCAGGCTGTGTGGCGCCATCGGGCGCGCACGCATTCTTCACGATCAACTCAGCGACTTGATGGAGAGTCATCATCTGGTTCCGTACCTCAGGTGGGGCTGTTTCCGTTCTCACCTCGGCCACAACCCGCTTTGCCAACTTCTCAGTTGATAAGCATCCGCTTGCTCCTTAAAGCGTGTCATTTTCGCAGTATCGCCGTCGCTTCCACCCGCGCCCTCTGACACAGGCTCACCGACAGCGATAGCCCCCTCTCCCTGGAGATTTGCCCCACCCTGACGACCGGCTTCCTGCAAGAACATTATCAACGGAAGATTTTTAATGTAAGAAAAGTGTAGAGAAACGCCGGCCGTCGTAACTCTGTCAATTGAGGACGAACCTAAACTTTCAATTTGTAAGTCAACGGTAACTTACCCTTCCCCCCTCTGCAGTGGAACCACCGTAAGATCCACTTCCCCTCCTGTCACCGCCCTCTTGCTGCTCGAACGGACTTCCCTGTAAAAATAGCAAACGCGATTGTCCATTCACAAGAAAAAAATTACTACAAAAATAAACAAGGATATACGCACGCAAACCTTTTCAATACAAGTAAACCGGAGAGGAATCTGACGCACTCATGTACCTGGGTGCTTCCCGCCATTGAGCGGGCTTCTCTTGCACCAACATCCTCTTGCCGGCCCTGCGAACATTTCAACGGAAAGTAAAAATCCGCTTAGTTGTCGGAAATGACATGTCTGGCGAATATTGCAAAAAAATGCGTATTGTATTTCACGACATCAATTTAATGGGCGGAGACTTACGAAGATCGGCCCGCCACCTTCCAAATTGCCCAGCGTCATATCGAAAACATCTTCCCCTCCATCGACCCCCTTCCCCCTTCCCCTCTGCCGCGGCGGGGGCATATCGCCCGTCGCGACCGGCTTGGAAGTCGCGGGGGGATCCCTTGCGGTTGAGGGCACTGCGGCCGACTCGTGCACACTCTCCCCCCTCTTTTGGGCTACTGCGGCAGGCGCGGCATGGGAGGGCGCGGCGGCTACTGTCTCTGGCGCATTCTGAGCCAACCGACGCAACCTTAGCTCCTGCTGGAGCAGGGTTTCGAAACGAGGCATGAATGTGCGCTTGGAGGTATAAGGCACCTTGGCGACTTCAGGTTTGTCATTAAGGATGTCTTGGTACAGCGCGAATTGCTGTTCACGAGTGCCATTCGCGAGTCGCTCAAACCGCTCAATCTGAATCCGCTTAACCGGATCGTCCACCATCTCAAGACCACCGTGGTACTCATCCTTCCCAGTGACCGCGGCAAAGCTGACACCAGATTCCACCATTGGGGGCGTGCCCTCCCTTGCACGCTTGTGAGGAGGCTGTTGTGGGGAGGCGCCTTGGGCCTGAACTGGTTGCCCTTCTGACCCTTCCCCCCTAGGGGGAGAGTCGCCGACCACCTGCGATGTAGGGCCGCCCTTTTCCATCTGCAACACAAAACAAAAAAATTGGAAAAAACATACGAGTCAGCAGGAAGATGCGCCCCACGTCGCAACTCAATACAAAAAATGCATCATTATGTCAAGGTACAAACAACGTTATAATTCAGAATGAACAGAGATTCATAACAAGAGAACGACGCACTAAAAGATGCGACCGCCGTCGCAACTTTCGTCAATTCACTCTCTATACAAACAACTCTATGTCCCTCATAAAGAATCAATTGGCAAGGAAATGCAAAAAAATTCCGTTACCACCTCCGTCGACCCATAAGTGGTTCGCGAATGGGAAATCGCTGCTGATTTTCGGTCGAGCCCTTCACGGTATTTTCGAAATCTCGAGGCAAGGTTGCGCGGAAGAGGGCCCCCCTCAATCATGCGTGCGATCGGACTGGCCATGGAAACGGATACCTGGTTCCTGGACTGCCTTGCACGGTCAACCATCTTGAAACTTCCCCGGAGAAGGAAATCAGACGTCAGACGGTTGAATATGCGAACGTCAAGATTTGACCAACCCATCATCCATTCCACCACCTTCTCCGCGGCATCATGGAAGACCTGCCTCTCATCCGCCACTCCTCGAGACCCAAACACACAATCGGCCGTGTTATCGTCGTGCCTCTTAAGGCGAATGTTCACGTCCTCTTTGTCATCATCCATTTCCGACAGCCGAATTACAGCCCTTTTGGCTCCGTCCACTCCATCCTCAAGAAGGACGTCCATCTGCGCCCCTCCCACACAATTGTTGTCAACGTATTGTTGCAGATGACGGGAAAAGTTATATACAACGATTCCTTGCGGAATCGGTACTAAGCGCTTAGTACCGATTCCGCAAGGAATCGTTGTATATAACTAAAACTTTTGCTTGCGCCGGCAAGGCTAAGGCCGATACTAGTCGGGTCATCGAATTGGCTATTCGATTATCGAAGTTGCCTATTCGACCATCGAACTTTCCTATTCGATTATCGAATTTTCCTTATTCGATTGTCGAAATTTCCTATTCGACGGGGGGTCAGAGGCCAGCGGCCTATCATACTCGGTGCCCAGCGAGCCACCGAACTAGGCCTAGTCGATTATAGCGAGACATCGCGTGGAACTTAGCCGATTTTGGGGACTTAGACGATTTTCGGAGCGACGTCGAACAACACAGATGATTAGCCGGTTGTGCACATCATATCAGTCGAATAGCTAGCGCTGGTACTCCGCCTAGTAAGCGGAGAGCACTTGCCTTTTTCGATTAACATAGCACATTAATTAGGCCGAACGATTAGCGTCCGCAACGTTATTCGCATTTCTAGGCGAAAAATCCACCCCCGGAACGATCCTAGCGGGATTCGAACCCGGGATGCCGGCGTGTCGCAACAGTCTTAGTTATATACAACGATTCCTTGCGGAATCGGTACTAAGCGCTTAGTACCGATTCCGCAAGGAATCGTTGTATATAACTGGAAATCATGTCCTTTCCGAAAGCTACGATGTGTTCCCCACACAGACCCATGTCGGTAATTGACAGCTTTTTACATTTCCTATCCCGGCACTTCTTATCGGGATCCTTCTCAAAAATCCGGAAAACAGCGTCCTGATATGGACGTCCCCTTATGTCGACCGTCAGACTGGACATCTGCGAAACCAGAACATACCGGCCGCGAGTAGTTTATATTATTAAAAAAAACTGGCATTTATTAAGTCATCTTCATCTATTTATGCGAGCTAAAATTTGAAGAAAATGCAACAAAGAAACGCCCTGGGGCGCAACTTCCTCAACAACCACTTTCTACGTACAAACGAATGGCAATCACATCGACTACGATTGTCACTACATACGAATGTCCAGACAATATAATGTGTATGTAGAGGGGGTGCATTCAACACCAGAGAAACGCCGGCGGGCGCAACTCATATCATACCGTCCCCGGAAAATAAAATTCAAAAAACGTTTTGAAATTTTTTTATTGTACTTGTTTATTAATACGAAGGTTTAAATTTGGCGCAAAGAAACGCCCCAAGGCGCAACTTGTCGAACAGCAATATGGCGATAAAACATTATCTATTCAATGTGCGATTGATGTGCTGAAACCTTCCAGACTTTGACACTGTCCGGTATCACCGGACTCGGACGAGGAGTCGAATCGGAAGCGAGCCAGTAATCCTCAACTACTTTTTTGATGTACAATGGAAGACTCCTTCCATTATGTCGAAGTGTGTCGGTCCTTTGCCTTTTGGCCAAACTCTCCTTAACCTCCACCATTTCCTGCGCGTAGGAGGAAAATGATACGTTATAAATAAACATTAATTTATTAAAAATAACATCATATAAACAAGTTATTACTCTACATTTCAAGTTTTTCTAAGAGGCAGAGCCGTCGTGGAAGTTGAAGGAGAAGTCGACATCAGACCCCATAGTTTTATCCAGTATCGTCGTCATGTTAACCCCCCACTTCACCCCTGCCAGCACCTCCCTCGCTTGCCTCAGACGTTCGCATCTATCCTTATGCCTACTCCAGTCCGCACGCTGGCACTCCTCACTGCAATATCTGGCATCCCTACATCCTCTACACCACTTGATATGAGGTCCTGTTTCGCACCCACACCCCTCCTTGGAGCACTTTCGCATACTACGCATGCGATCCCCATCCCTCACGATCGGGTCAGAGAGCAAGAAAAAGTTCATGTTGAGGGGTACTGCCCCTACACATGCATCAGCCCTCACGCGCAGAGAATGCGTAACATTCGGGTAAAATGCGCGCCCGTAGGTGCACCCAAGCTGAGCCCCTTCCTCTTCCCCAACTCTATCTTTGGCCCCTTTGTAATGAACGACACCAAAAGGCGGAACTCCGTCCTTGGGTCTATGGGCACTCTTAGATCCATGTGTGGTCTGAAAAAACCCTCTTGAATACAGAAGTTCATATCAGCTAGCTGGGCGTACATAATTCTCTCCATTTGGCTGAACGAATCAAACGCCAATAAAACGGCCAAGTGGCGGCCTGTCCTCTCCTGCGCGACTCGAACTTCCTCGAATATGACACGCGACAGAAAGCGAACTTGTTTGAAAACGTTGTGAAGGACGCTTCCGTAGACTTCATTCACGATCTCGGACTCCATCTTTTTCAGGGAAAAAACGAACAAAAAAATTCATAAACATTAATTTATTATTTTATATAAACAAGTTACTATTCCTCGGAATAGTTTTTTTTTAGCCATTCCTCAAACACATGCGTCATAAAGACCTTCCAGGCTTTCTCAAGAACTTGTCCCCCTGATGTTTTTGAGTATTCAAACTCGTCATCCGAAGAAACCAACTCCGGCACATCCTCCGAGAGGGTCTCTAAGTTGTCATTGGCTTTCCTTTTGCGCTTGTGGTTTCCGAAGCATTTTTTTGGTTCTTCTTCAGACATTTGTTCTGCAACCATGGAGTCATTTCGAGGGGGTGTGGTTTAACGGGTGTAGATTCATGGCGGGCGTAACACATACAATTCACTGTTGTCAAAATCATTTGTATTGTTTGTTTCGAAACGTATTAAAATATATTACATGATACCGTGGAGCCTCTTTCCAAGAGATGCCCTCCTAACACCTGTGGCGATACTGACTGCATCTTTCAGCTCGTCAACCC